>JAJPUD010011083.1:39845-56785 GCA_023553655.1 Myrmecobius fasciatus | reverse complement strand
GGCAACAACAGTACTATATGACGATCAATTCTGATGGACATGGCTCTCTTCAACAATGAAATGTTTCAAACCACCTCCAATTGTTCACTGAAGAAAGCCATATACACCCAGAGAGAGGGATGTGAAATGTGGACCACAACATAACATTCTCATACTCCTTGATTGATGTTTGCTTACATTATGTTTCCTTTATGTGATATATCGTTTGTGTAGATAAGATTTTTCTTGCACAACAATGATAAGTTTGGAAATATGTATACATATATTCGATTTGCCAATATTTTAACATAATTAACATGTAGTGGATATCCTGCCATCTAGGGGAGGGGTGGGGAGTTGGGGGGAAAAATTTGTAACGGAAAGCTATGTAAGGGTTATTGTTGAAGAATTACCCACACATATGTTATGCAAATAAAATAAAATGAAAAAAAAAAGAATATGAACTCCTGAAAGCAATAACTGTTTTGTCCTTTTTTTTCCTATTCCCAGTCATTAGCATAATGCCTATGACATATTTATACTTACTGAGAGATATGTTGATGGGGGCTTTGTCCATGTCTTCTCAAAATCTGCCCTCATAACGGGTCCATGCAACATGCTGAAGGCCTCCTCTCATTTTCTTAATGTTGCTTGGAGATTTGTGGAGCACAGGGGTTGTCTATCCAGTTATCCCTCATTCTTACTATATAGGATCATAACATCATAAAGCTAGAGCTAGAATAAATCTCAGCGGCTGTACAATCCAATTCATACATTTTGCAGATGAGGAAACTGAAGTCCAGGGATGTTAAGTGATGACCTGCTCTTCTTTTTCCTAGATGGATTTTTTTTGATGGAATCCTTTTCACCACTTGTCTGGTATTATTAATTCCTCACTTGTAATGTGTTCTAGCCCACTCTCACTCACAATAGTCCCTCTGTTACCCTTTTAAGTAATCCTCAATTTTGATTCATGATTCCAGAAATATTTAATGAGCATACTTCATATGCAAGGCACTATATTAGGTATCTTGGTAGAATTCAAAGGTCCCGCCTGACTTCCTGGAAGGTGCAGTTGAGTAATAGAGATGATACATTCACAAATGAGTACAAAGTACTAGGAAGGCAGTGAATAACTGTCCAGTCAATTGTATAGACTTTTAGTGCAAGAGGAATACAGTGCATAAAAGATTGTGATATTAAAGATAAAGGAAATAACCATGGAATACTGCAAATAGTCAGAATTGCTTGACATATTGGATAGTTTTATGGGATTTTTCCTTTTCCTTTGTTCCCCTTAAAAAAAAAGTTTCTTATTATTAAGGATGGCTCATTGGTTGTTGGGGGTTTTCTTTTTGAAATTTTTCTTTGCTTTTGTACTAATAACTTTTTATTTTCAAAATACATGCAAAGATAATTTTCAATATTCATCTTGTGTTCCAAAGTTTTCTCCCTTCCTCCTCCTCTAGATAGCAAGTAATCCAATATAGGTTAAACATGTGCACTTTTTCTAAATATATTTCCGTATTTATCATGTTGTACAACAAAAATCAGATTAAAAGGGGAAAATGAGAAAGAAAACAAACAAACAAAAAGGTGAAAATACTATGTTGTGATCCACATTCAGTCCCCATAGTACTCTTTCTGGATGCAAGGATCACTCTTTGGGAGGAGGTAGGGAGAGAAATATAGTAGGAAACTTAGATAATAGCTAAGATGATATATTAGATATAAAACTAACTATATCAATAAAACCTTATTTTTTTAAAGCAAAGGGAAACTGAATTAGAAAAGAAACTGCAATTTGTACAATTTGTCGAAGGACTTAACCTATTACTAAAGCACATCTTTTGTGAGAGATTTCCATTTGTCAGGTATCTCCAAGTTTCAGCATCCAGGGAAGTAAAGCTTTATCTTTAACTTTTTGTGTATGTGTGCATGGGATTTTTGTTTTTTTATCTTTTTTGTTGTTTTATTTTGTTTTTAACTAATTGTTATTACTAGATCTTCTAATAGTTTTTTAATTGATTCTCTAGGGAAGCAATGTGCATTAAAAAATAAACTTAACTACCCAAAATAATCCCTTGTAAAAAAAAAAGTGCAATCTAAGTGGCAAGTTAAGATTATTTCAACTCAAAGCAACAAACATTTATGAAGTACTTACTGTAGACTATGCTAGATCCTGGGCAATCAATTGGGGAATGACTTAAATTATGGTATATGAATATAATGGAATATTATTGTTCTATAAGAAACGATCAACAGGATGATTTCAGAGAGGCCTGGAGAGACTTACATGAACTGATGCTAAGTGAAGTGTGTAGAACCAAGAAAACACTGTACACAGCAACAAGATTGATGATCAGCTGTGATGGACTTGGATCTTTTCAACAATGACTTGATTCAGGTCAATCCCAATAGACTTGTGATGGAGAGAGACATCTGCATCCAGAGAGAGGACAATGGGAACTGAATGTGGATCACAACAAAGCATTTTCATTTGTTGTTGTTTTCTTGCTTTTTTTCTTTTTTGATCCTATTTTCATGTACAGCATGATAAATAAAACATGTTTAGAATAATTGCACGTGTTTAAATTACATTGGATTGCTTGCTGTCTAAGGGAGGGGGTGGGAAAAAGGGAGGGAGAAAAATTTGGAACACAAGTTTTGCAAGGGTTAGTGTTGAAAACTATCTTTGCATGTATTTAAAATTAAATTCAAAATTAAATTTTAAAAAATTAAAAAAGTTAATTTTTTAAAATCTTTAAAAAAAATTTAAAAAATTAAAAAAAAAATCCCCAACCTCAAGTAGTTTGCATCTTATTGGGTTAGGTTAGACATATATTGTTGCTATTGTTAAGTTGTTTCACTCATGTTCAACTCTTTGTGACCCCATTAGGTTTTATCTTGGCTGCCATTTCCTTCTCTAGTCCATTTTACAGATGAAGAAACTGAGGCAGAGTTAAGTAACTAAGGAAGGTGCTGCAGTCCACTTCTGTTTTGAAAAGGTTTTGTTGTTGCTCATTCTTTCTTTCAAAGAGGACTGATGATATCACAGGGTGATGTCTTGGATTGCTAGGATTGAATTTAAGTGAGGTAGAGTTAGCAAAGTTGCAGGATACAAAAAAATACACATAAATCATCAGCATTTTCATACATCCCTATCATGAGGTAGAGTTGCACAAAGCTGTCAGTCTCATTCTCCCATTCAACAAAATCCAGTAGTAAGAAAAAAAGCGAAGAGGACTGGATGAAATGGATGTCTTTGATGTCTGACCAAGCTCTAAGCATTCTACACCTGCTTTAGACACCTTCACAGCTATTGGAAGAAATTGTTCTCATCTGCTCATTCCATTGGGGAATGTTTTCATATGCTTGAGGTAGAGAAGCTCCTAACTCAAAAACAGGTTTGAGGCCTGTCAGTTACCCTCAATATGAAAAGCAGAAGGTAAAAGATAAAAAGATAATTTCTTACATCTTCAAAAAAAAATGCAAAGCCAAAAAAACCAATAGGTATTCAAGAGGGTTTCAATTTTTATTATTATCTTTTTTCAAAAAAGGAAAAAAAAAAGTGAAAAGACTATGTTGTGATCCACAGTCACTTCCCACAATCCTCTCTCTGGGTACTGATGGCTCTCTCTATCACAAATCTATTGGGATTGACCTGAATCACCTCATTGTTGAAAAGAGCCAAGTCTTTCAGAATTGATCATCACATATTCTTGTTGCTGTGTATAATTGCATTTCCTCACTGGGAGCTCTTTATACCAATGAAATTACAAATTAGTTTCTTCCCATCAGTATTTTCTCTGCAACTTGTTTTTTATCTTTGTATCTCTAGCATCTAGCCCAGTGCCTTATATATTTTATTAAGTGCCTTGGCACTTGAGTTGAGTGAAGGAATAACTAATTGAAATGGGGTGATCTCCTGTCTATGTACTACAGATGTGAGATCACACACAGATGAGAATGCCATGAGACCACTGCTCCAGAGATCTAAATCTACATGTATCATGTCTAATAGAGCTCATGTTTACACAGACAGACACTAAAGGATCAAAGCTAATGTCCACTTTCATGGAATGCTTGAGTCTATCCCTGATGCAGGAAATATATTAATATAATTTGGAGTAATATGTTTTAAAAAAAAAAACTTTCCTGTATAAGGCCATCATTTTTAAATTTTCATTTTCTTCATTGAAATACAACTTGGAATTCTTTTACTTTAAAATCAATATTTCTGTCCTTATTTTTCCATGTAACCAGTTCTTTCAAGTTAAGTTCAAGAGTCAGGATTCATAGGCCTTATAATCCTGGTTAGGGAAAATCCAGTTCAACCTTTTCATTTTGGTAATATATAAATTATAGCATAGTATTATGATACATTACATATAGTATAATGATATATTAAAATATAATAATATAAAATTACTTATCTAAGATCAAAAAGCTCACATCAGCACTAGAATTCAGTTCTTCAGTCTTTTCATTGCATTGCAAAGCAGCTGAATTCCATGTTACTTATTGATAATGAGTTTTGGTTCTGTTATATACTTATTATTATAATGAAGATCTATTAAGCTCTTTCAATGTATAAGATATAGTGTGGGGGACTCACAAAGATGAAAAATGACACCGTCCTGCTTTAAGCTGGGGTAGAGATAGCACATGTGTATATATATTTACTAAGCATTTATTGTATGACCAGGCAGTGTATATGTGTTAAGCTTTGCTGTTACAAACACAAGCAGAAAAGAAGATAATTCCTATCTGATATATAAAAAGAATAAAAAGAGGTGGAAAATATTGAAGAAAATTCAGAAGAATAGGAAGTAGGAAGGAGAGCCTGGAGAGTAATGATTGGTCTAGGTATTTTTCTTAAAATGGAAATTCTGAGAGGAAACTATGGAGTATATTTTGAGGGTGAGTAGCTGCTGTGATCTGATTGGAGGAGCAACTAGGTGGTATAATGGATAGAGCACCAGCCCTGAAGTCAGGAAGACCTGAGTGCAAATATGGCCTCAGACACTTAACACTTCCTAGCTGTTGTGACCCTGGGCAAGTCACTTAACCCCAGTTGTCTCAGGAAAAAAAAAATCTGAGAGGAATGAAAACAGATGAGATGGCAGATGTAAAAACTCTTTGGCTGGTATGACATGCTCTTTGCTCAGTCTTTTCAGTCCTGTCTAACTCTCTGTGAGCCCACTTAGAGTTTTCTTGTCAAAGATACTAGAATGGTTTTGCTATTTCCTTCTTCAGGTAATTTTTACAGATGAGGAAACTGAGGCAAACATGATTAAGTAATTTGCTCAAGATCACATAGTTAATAAATGGTAGAATCAATTAGATTCAGTATGAGAGACCCTGAATTCATATCTCTGATTTGTCACTTGTAGCTAGATTGTGAAAACTCAGGACTTGGGGAAAGTCCCTTAATTACTCCAGTCCTCAGTTTATTCATCTGTAACATAGGGTCCCTAGGCTAATAGATATCCTTTGGGATCCTTTCTAGCTCCATATATATTTCTTGACGGAAAACTTTATCTTATTTTTGTATTTGCTCTTTTGTGTGCACCTAGCACAGAGTTTGACATGTAGTAGGCATTTAGTGAATGTTTGTTGATTGATGATCGGATTTTATTGCAAATTTTCCAATCTTTCTATTAGGGATTCTTCACAAGCTGGTATTTCTTTGTATGTGGGTTGGATTTTGTCTAGTTTAGTTTTTCATTTGATGTAACAATTTATGCTGAATGTGTGTGATTAAGATAAAAATGTTAAAAACTGGGCACTAGAGCATCAATATTCTATGACAGAAACCAAACAATGAAAACAAATGTCTTTTTCCCTTGTCAGAATTAACTTAAACAAGATCAGAACTAAGTACTTTTTTTTAATGAGAAATGTTCCTTCCATGGGCTACATCTGGGGAAAGGGGATGATCCAGGATGAGTTGATTAAATTTTGTTTCCATGACAGAGAAGCAAGCCAATTTGAATTGAATTGGACTTGTGCTTAGGAACCCGGCAGAGTTGCTTTTCCTCTTAAAAGGAGCTTGGCAGATTTCTATTTTGCTGACAGTATATTCAGTGGCCTCTTTTGCATTCACTAAATTGCCTGCATTACTTTCCTTAACTCAGATGGTGACTTCTCCCTTCAACCTACAAGGGTGAAAAGGGCTGCAACAGCATGTTAATGAAATTCTCCCATCTTTTTAACTCTGCTACTTCTGACATCCTTTCTTTGATATAACCTGATAGGTCTCAAAAGAATTCCAAGCTTCCCCCTTCCCCTGCCCAGTAATATGCTAAACACAACAAATTTGGTTCTTAAAGGGAAATCAGCATGGTATACTTGTAAGAGGATAGAGTAAAGATTTAGAGCTGGAAGTCCAATTCCCTTTATTTGACAAGAGAATAGATTTTACAGATGAGGAAACTAAAGCTTAGAAAGATTAATTGACTTACTGAAGGCCATAGACAACTAATTTATTTATTTTTATTATTAAAGCTATTTATTTACAAAACATATGCATGAGTAGTTTTTCAACATTGACCCCTGCAAAACTTTATTCCAAATTTTTCCCTTCTTCCCCCCACCCCCTCTCCTAGATGGCAGGTAGTCCAATACATGTTAAATATGTTAAAATATTTGATAAATCAAATATACATATACATATATATATATAGTTATCTTGCTGCACAATAAAAATCAGATCTGGAAAGAAGAAAAAAAACCTGAGAAGGAAAACAAAATGCAAGCAAACATCAACAGAAAGCATGAAAATGCTATGTTGTGGTCCATACTCAGTTCCCACAGACCTTTCTTTGGGTGCATATATAACTAATTTAGACAACTAATAAATGGTGGGGAGAAGGCAAGTTTGGGACTTGAACTGAAGTTTCCTTCCTTCTTATGTGGCATTTCCCCATTATAACATATATAAGATTATAATATTATATATATGCAATATTACACATATATTTAACACTACAACTTTTTTTAAAAAAATAAAAATCTTGTAGTCTAATCTGTTTTACTTATATAATAGAAGATCAGGGAATAATAATAATAATAAATGGCACTTGTATAATGCTTGGGCACCTGAGTAGCATAGTGGATAGAGTGCCTGAAGTCATGAGGACCTGTCCTCCTCGATTTGTATGTGGCTTAACAGTAGCTGGCTGTGTGACCCCAGCCAAGTCACTTGAGCATGTCTGCCTCATTTGAAGCTGGAAAATGAACTGGAGCAGGAAATGGCAAACCTCTCAAGTATCTTTGCCAGGAAAACCCCAAATGGGGCCATAAAAGGTTGGATTTGATTAAAAACTAACTAAACAACAACAAAAAGGATATCAAAACTTTTGACCTATTAGGAAAACTTGAATCTCTAAGCACTGATGCCATGACCTGGAGTGATGCATCTTCTAATAATGACAAATGGTAATGTGAGGGCCAGCATCATATTTTTAAACAAGATCATTCTGTTGAAATGTACTATACCACCAACACCATATAGTCAGATTATCTTATTTATTTGGCATATAACAGACAAGAAAAAGTCAGTTAACAAATATTTATTAATTACTTAATATGTGTCAGGGATACTAAGAAAGGCAAAAATATGATCACTGATCTTATGGAGCTCACATCCTGATGAGGGAGAAAACATGCAAATAACCTTTTGCATATACATACATATACTCTATAAATGGGAGGTAATCTCACAGGAAAGGCACTGAGGGACCAGAAAACTGAATGCTGGAAGCAAGTCTGTTTGATCTGTCATGTTGGACAGTATTTGTACAATAAGATTTGAGAATGAATGAATGTATTCAGAACTGGATGTAGGTTCCTGAGAATTCCTTTAAGTATGCTCTGGGTAACCTCACAACCATGTATAAAGTTGGCAAGGGGAAGTAGATGGGGGAATAAGGGCTACAATTTTTTTCCAACATTTATTTTCTTTGCCAGAAGGAGTGGTGGGAATGAAAATCTCTTGGCAACACAATGACCATGATAATGTGAATGAAAAGTAATGCTAAAAGGAAGCCAAACTCTGAGGAATCATAGTCCTGGGGAACAAAACATACCACCCTTTTCTTGGCAAAAAACTGAAGACTAAGGAGCAGAATGCTGAACACATTGTTAGACAAGGTTGCTGCTTAAAAGGTAGGATCCAGTGGGAGATGAGGGGAAGGGGAAGGAAAAGGGGAAGGCTATGTACAAGAATGTTGTAATATAAAAACAAGAAAAAGAAGGTGAATTAAGAAAGGAAAGAACAAAAGAGCATTTCCTTATACCAGGCTGGGACCCAGACCTATAATCCTTGAAACTGGGAAGGATGAGGTTTGTGGATAACTTGAGGGATAAGCAGAAGGACTAAGCCAATTGGATTCCACCCTAAATCTAAGGAGGCCCTGGGGGAAAAGGCAAAAGGCTGCCTAAGGCTGCATATGGAGTGGGCCAAAGTTTCCACGCCCAGACATAGGGTCAGACCTTTAAACTTGTAGTCTGAGACAAGGACACCAAAAAGAAACAAACAAAACCTGGCACATATATATAAAAAAAAAAAGGAAAATCTCTTGGTGGAGGAATTTAGTAGAAATACTTATCCCTATCTTCTTCCTGCTATATTTTGTCTAGGCATTTTGAGTCTCAAGACCTGAATGGAGCTTCATTTCAAATGGTCATCTCCAGTTGGCCGACCTCATGATATGCAGCTGTATGTGCTACAGAATCCTATCTGAAAGTCATTATGTACTTGAAAAAGGAAGAGATTTAACTTAAAGTGAAGAATATTACTTCTATTATATTATAAAAACTATTAATGCTTCTATTATTCATCCATCTTATTTCTTTTCTTCTGCCAGGTCAGTGCTGGGCTTATTAAAAATTTTTTCATTGTTATCATTATCCTGTTGTTTGATTCCTGGATAAGTATGTCAAGCATTAGTACCCAGCATGCAGCATTAATACCTTTCTCTAACTTTGAAACTCAGAGCATTCTATTAAAGCTACATATCAACTGAGTTTTGATTTCCATGATTTCCTGTGATCTAAGAGCTAAGCATATTTTTTCTGAATTATGACTTAAGAAATATATAGAATTATTGTATGACATCCTTGTATCTGAGAATTGACCATATAGAAGAAACACTAATTTATCCTATCTCAAGTTTGAATGAATGGTGTGTGTTTGTTTCAATGCTTCTTGTTGCAGTCACAGATTTTATATATGTACATACATACATATATACATACATACATACATATATACATACATACATATATATATATAAAATCTCACTGAAAGAGGACTAGACTTGAAGAGCTAGATCCAAATGCTAGTTCTAGAGTTGCAATTAAGGCATAGAGCAACTGAGACTTTGACATGTATGATACTGTATTTCCTCTTCAACTGTCCTCTACTAACCTTTGGGGGATGACATGACAACCCCCATTTCCTTGTCCAGCCCTGGGATTCCAGGGCACAACGCCCTGGATTTCTTTCTTTCCCTGCCTCCTCCTGAAGGCTTATAGGTAGCATACCATAATAGATCAAGAGCTGGAAGAGGTCCTACAGGCCAAGTAATCTAAAATGCTCCCTTTATTGATGAAGAAACTGAAGCTGAGAGAGGTTATGTCATTTGGCCAATATTACACAGGCAGTAAGTAACCAGGATTCAGTCCCAGATTTTCTGAAAGAAAATCCAGTTTTCTTTTTGCTGAGGGGAAGGACCAGTTAGTTATGGGATAGGGTTAAGGGATCAGATTTTTTCAAGGAATGAGTTCCCCTCTCTTTCAGAATTTCTGAATTTGTGGTTGGATTGTCTTCTCATCACCTTCCCACGTCCTCCATCCCCAGCTATATTTCCTTTGGGCACAAGAATTCCAGGTTAGTCTCTTCCAATTATTGTGTGATCACTTGAAGTCCTTGGGCCTAAGTTTCCTCATCTGTAAAATGTAGGTGACAATAATACTAGCTCCACCTTCTTCAAAGGGTAGTCATGAGGACTGAAAGAGAGGTATATAAACCTGAGAGTGCTATATAAATGAAAACTATCATTACTTTGAGTGCTTCATTCCTACTTTGTAAAAACTCTGTTATAGAAAATAAGAGATATACAGAAACACTATAAGGATCAGGAGTAGAATTTACTAGGAATAAAAAAAGGACTAGTAATCATTGATCTTATATAAAGTCAATCTTAAAGATTCAATCAAGAGAGGAATATACATCATATGTCAGTGCATATTTACTTACAGGTAAATGCATATGCATATATGTGTCTGAGTATATGGGAGTATGTATGCATGTATTATGTATATAGATATATGTATATGTGTATGGATATGTATGTAGATATATAGATATGTGTATATAAGTATATCTGTGCTTAATTGTAGCCTATTTGAGGGAAATGGAGAGGATGAAAGAGGGAAAAAGAATTAAGTAAAAAGTAATCAGCAGAGAAAACCTACAAGGAAGCAAAGATGACACTCATGAATATAATTTCTTCTACATACATGCTTTCTTGGAATGGAAATTTATTGTTACATATTTTGAATCTTACCTGATATTCTCCTAGGCACATGACAATGTTTTGTTGTTTGGTATTTTTATTTTCCCTTTCTGTCTTTCCTTTTTTTTCTATTCTATTTTATCTTATCTTGTATTTAGTTTAATAAATGAGGGAAAAACCCTCAATTTTCCTTTCACTATTTAGACAATTGTAATAATAAATAAATTTAGTATTTAGGTGTCAGTATACCTAGTACTGGTCACAGAGATGGAAAATTTCCAGGTAGTTTGAAGAAAGCAGGGAAAGTTAATAGACATAATAATAGACATAAAGGTTTAGAGTAAGATAGTGGGAGGGTAAGGTAGGTAGGGGCAGCTAGATGGCAACTGGACATGCATTCAGGTAGATCTGAGTTCAAAATCTGCCTCAGATACTTAATAGTTGTGTGACCCTGGGTAAGATTGTTAACCCTAATTTGCCTCAGTTCTTCATCTATAAAATGGGAACACACCAGAGAATAAAATAACACATTATTTCAGTATCTTTGCCCAAAAATCTCATGGATTTTGTTCATGAAGTTATGTAGGAGTTAGAAACAACAAATTGGGTATGGGAGGGGTAGGGAGGTGGGGTAAGCAGGAAAAAGTATTCAGAGGAAAGGAAGAAAATTATGCATCTAGAGGGCCTTCAGGGGCCAAATAGTTCAATCTTCTCATTTTACAGGTGAGGAAACTCAGCTCTGGGGAGATTTAATTAAGTGGATGCTCAATGCTGTTCTGTAGTACAGGAGATAGGGCACTAGACCTGGAGTTAGGAAAACCTGATTTCAAATCCATCCTCCAATACTAATTGTGTAATCCTGGGCAAATCCCTTACATTCTATCTCAGTTTCCTCATCTATAAAATGGGGATAATGATAGCACCTATGTCTCAGGGTTGGAAGCATCAAATAGTATTTGTAAAGCACTTTTTAAACCTTAGAGTGCTATATAAATGCTAGAAATTATTATTTAGTATAAAAGTGGAATTAATTTTATAAATAAATCAAGCCAACCTATTCCATTTAACCCTGATACTTCAATCAGATGAACACTTACCTAATATATCATAAAAGTCCTTGATTAACTGGAGTAATGTTTTACAGGGGATGTGTTCAGATTGGCTCAGAAAACTTGGTCATACCCTATGGGCAATCTATTTTAAAACTGATCCAGTTCAGTCTCATGAGTTTAGCAGTGGAAAGGAGAGAATAATCTCTTAAAAATTTTAATAGTATTTTATTTTTCCAAATACATGCAAAGATAGTTTTCAACATTCACCTTTGCAAAACCTTGTGTTCCAAATTTTTCTCCCTCTCCTCCCCTCTCCCCATGTTAGCAAGCAATCTGATATAAGTTAAATATGTGCAGTTCTTCTAAACATACTTCCATATTTGTCATGCTGCACAAGAAAAATCAGATTAAAAGGGGGGAAACCCACAAGAAAGAAAATCAAACAAGCAAGCAAACAACAACAATTTTTAAAAGGTGAAAATATTATGCTTTGATCCACATTCAGTCTCCATAGTTCTCTCTTTGGATGCAGATGGCACTTTCCATCACAAGTCTATTGGAATTGCCTTGAATCATTTCATTCTTGAAAAGAGTCAGGTCCATCACAGTCGATCATCCCATAATCTATAAGGGAATATTCTCACTACACCCCTGAGAAGAAATTGATTTCCAGGGCCCAGTTGTCATTTCCTCCCCTGGAGAACAACTTTGTAAACTTCAAAGAGCTAAGGAATTTTGGATTTCCCATCTTACCATTAATATCTTAGTAGCAGCCTCTAAGGGTTGTGTGGAGCCAAGGACAGATGAGATGAGATGAGATAAGCAGATTCAAGACTCTACAAAATCTCTAGCAGAAATGTGACACCGTATCTAAGGTACTGAGGACTTCAAAAAAAAAAAAAAAAAAAAAAAGCACCATGTTCCTCCTTTGATTATTGTACTTTCTAAGCTTGAGCCCATTTCCCCCTGTATTCTATAGGTACCTTGTACAGTCTTGAGTGAGGGGAAGAAAGATGTTTGGTACCAACTGTACCACCATATATCCTTTCCTTAAAAATTCATTATATCTGGTTGACTAATTGATATCAATATATAATTATGGGAAAAAACTAAGGGCTTGTAAACCATAGCATTAGAAAAAGGACTCAGTTAATAAACAAATATTAAGCATTTACTATGTACTAGGTACTGGGGATATAAAAAAGAGGCAAAAGGCAATTCCTGCCCTCGCTATTTAAGCAAACAAATATATATAAATAATCTATATACAAGATAAATGGGAAATAGTAGAGGAAAGGTGCTAGAATTAAGAGGGGTTGGAGCAAGCTTTCTGTAGAAGATGGAATTTTTACCTGGCACTTAAAGGAAGCCAGCAAGTAAAGATGAGGGCAGAGAGCATTCTTGACCTAGAGGATAGCCAGAGTAAGTGTCCAAAGCTAAGAGATGGAGTATGTTTGTGAAATATCAAGGAGACTATATTGAATTAATTGAATTGAAAGTGGGGAATAAGGTGCACGACTGGAAAGGTTATGAAGGTTTTTTGAACACCAAACAGATCCGGAAGGTTAACTGAGTATATGTGGGTAAGTGGGGATCAGAGTGATACAGAGGCAAATTACTTTGATAGCTGAATGGAGGATGGACTGAGTAGAGAAACTGACCCACCAGCAGGTTATACATCAGCATTTATTGACCAACAGTCCTCAACATCTCAGGACTAATGCTAGAGGCTGTAGCAGTAACTATTCTCTGGGCATCCATCCTGCCAGTGCCAATGAGTTCAGAACTCACATATCCAAGGAGGGTAAGGATCATAAGTAGGATTTGAAACCAGGTCCTCTAACTTGAGTCAGTGTTCTTTTTATACTACCACTTCCAACAGGGTAAGGTGCAGTGTAAGAAGGCAGAAGGATTGAGCTGTTGAAAATGTGCTTATTGTCACCTTGGTAAGCATAACTCTCTCACTTTAATTTGGTTGATGGGGGAAGGCAAAGGCAAAGAGCTAGGTCCATGCTGCGTCTCCAGAGCCTTGCTCTCTCTCCATAGCCTGCTTCTAATACAACTATGAATAACAGCTTTCAAATATAGTACAGTCTCTCTTCCTGGGGTCTTGGAGGCTGTTACTAGCCCCTGCTGTCAGCTCCACTGGCTCATCAAATACAAAATTCGGGTATTAGAATGCCAACTGGTGACCATTGCATCATTCTTCCTCTTGAGTGATATGTATTTTCATTTTTCTCTCTGTGACTGTGTCTTCTGAGTCAGCTTTAACATGCCCTCTAGACCTGGGAGGGTGAGAGGGGATTTCAGTTTTCTACAATTTGGTTCCTTAATAGCTTGGCACAGCCTCTTCCTTGTCCTTCTGTTCAAACTGTCAATATATACTATAACTTATTGTTCAAAGAAAAAAAAAAACAGCAAGCAATTAAATGGGTGTCCATAACTGTAAGGTCACGAGGGTTCTGGCCCACAAGTTCTTTTTATCATTACTAAACCTAGTTTCTTATACCCTGAGAGAAGAATTGTTGTCTAGCTTTCTGTCAATGATATAATCCTGTATGTTTAAACTTCAGCTCTTTACATAGTCCTGGGATACATGAGTATACACATACCCCTCCTATTACAAAACAGATGTCACTAAGAAAATAAGAAGAGTCTTAGTTCTAGAGCAAAAGGTCACTTTAAAAAAGGTGTCTTTAAAAAGAGTAGAGCGGTTCTGAAATGGAATATCTGGGGATGGGAGAACAGTTGTTTGACTCTCTATCAGCCCCCAAATCCTTTCCTTTCAGGATTGTTGTGGGGGCAGGGAAAAGGAGGAGGAAGAAGAGAGGAGAGCAAAGCCCATGTAGGGTAGTATTGTAAATCTGAAGGATTATATAGATCTCTAGAGGTGGAGGCCTGTTGGAGAAAGAGTGATCCCATAACAGTGCCTGTCAATTTAATATTAATGTTCTGATTTTTTTTTCTTATCCTCAGTACTTTCAGGGGGTCTGGGAATTCTTTCATTCATATACATATATATTTGGATACATATGTACATATATATTTAGTTGTCTAGACATAAAACACATTCTGACATTTCCAGGAAAACTTTATTATTCCAGGGAAAGATTTATTAAAAGCTTGTGATATGAATATAGTCCCTGTGAATTCAGAGTTTAAATAACGGGTCATAAGTTCCACATACAAATCCTTTTTCTCTCTTAATAGCAAGATTAGCCTATAGCTTTTCTACTTTATTCAGGGATTCATTAATGGGATAGACTTAGGGTGGGCATTGAAGTAGATTGAGTACTGGGCCTGGAGTCAAGAAGATTCATATTTGTGAGTTCAAATCTGGCCTCACATACTAACTAGTTGTATGATTCTGAGCAAGTCACTTCACCTTGTTTGCTGTAGTTCCTCATCTATAAAATAAGCTGGAGAAGGAAGTGATAAACCTCTCTAGTAGCTTTGCCCAAAAAAGTTCCACAACTGAATGGATGTCCATCAGCTGGAAAATGCCTGAATAAGTTATGGTATATGAATGTTATGGAATATTATTGTTCTATTAGAAATGATCAGCAGGATGATTTCACAGTGGTCTGGAGAGACTTACATGAACTGATGCTGAGTGAAGTGAGCAGAACCAGGAGATCACTTGTACATGGCAATAACAAGATCATACAATGATTGAATCTGATGGATGTGGCTCTTTTCAACAATGAGATGATTTAGGCCAGTTCCAATGGTCTTGTGATAAGGAGAGCCATCTGCCTCTCCTCCCTCTACCCTCAGAATTGTAGGGAATCACAATATTTTCACTCTTTTTATTGATGTTTGCTTGCATTTTGTTTTTCTCATTTTTTTCCTTTTTAATCAGATTTTTCTTGTACAGCATGATAATTGTGGAAATATGTATAGAAGAATTGCACAGTTAACATACAATGGATTACTTGCCATCTAGGGGAGGAGGAGGGAGTGGGGAAAAGGGATGGAAAAAATTTGGAACATAAAGTTTTGCAAGGGTGAATGTTGAAATTATTTATGCATATGTTTTGAAAATAAAAAGGTTTAATAAGTAAGAAAATCCCCACAAGAATCACAGGTTCAGTGGGGAAAAGCCTGGTAATGAGACCAACTGTTTGCTCAGGGTTCAAATTCCTGATCTTCTAACTTTGTAAAACCAAAGGGCAAGCAATTTAACTTCCACTGTATTGTGAATATAGGTTACCTAAATTTTCTTTTTTAAATATCTCATGTTAATCTTTCAGATGTGGATTAGATGAAAACACAATTAGATGGATTCAGAACTGGTTGGCTGGGCAGAAATAAGATTGTTTTGGTTCACTGTCAAAATGGTAATAAGTCATCAAAGAAACTCCCCAGGGATCTATTTATGCTTAGTTATGAACCTGTGAAAATCATTTGACTTTTATCTACCTCAGTTTTCTCACCTGTAAAATGGGGATAATTCACTCCCAGGGTAGTTGGGAGGAGAAAATAATAATACCGGTAAAGGGTTTTGTTTGATCTTTCTAAGCAAAAGACAGCTACGATTGTAATGATGGGACAGGCCCACAGTGCCACATGGCACCATATCAAACCTAGGCGTTTTTGTGTTTGGCCAGGATCCACGGAAGGATGAGAGAAGGGGCTAGGCTGGGCTGCCCTGAACAAGTGCTCTCAGTAGTCCCTATTCCTTTCCCTTCCTGGGTGTTGTCGGAATTGATTCGGAGACTCGCCCTATTACTTCCAGTTAAGATGGTTTACAGATCGCAGCCAGGATGGAGAGGAGGGCCAAACCCATAGAGAGCACAGGGGACCGCAGCCGGAGCCTCCGAAGAAGCCGGGCTCCCAGGAGGCCAGCCTGCTTGTAGGTGACACAAGCGTGGTGCCTCGTGGCACGCTTAGTCCTTTCCTCTGCAGCCCGGCCCAGCATGGCCTACTGAAACCGGGGAGCGGGTGGTTAGGATTGCATGCTGAGGCCGGATGCCCCGCATCTCCGCCCTCCAATACCCAAGACCGCACCACAAGCTCCACAAGGAACCCCAGCCCAGGGTACCGCAGCTCTTGTAATTAGCCGGGCCTAGAAAGAAGGTTAGGAGAGGCGAGGCGGGGCGGAGCTTAGGCCACTGAGGCTGTGCGGCGTGGCTCCGTTCCGGGAATCAGCGCGATCCGCTCCGGGTTTCTACGCTTGCCTCCTCCCCCACCCGGCCCGGCCCGGCCCGGCCTTTCCTCTCAGTGTCTCTCTCTCCTTCTCTCCCTCCCTCCACTGCCTACCCCTCCCCCTCCCCTCCACCCCAGCCGCCGCCTGGGGCCGAACCGCGCAGCTCCGAACATGGCTGAAGTCGGGGAGGACACGGGCGCCCGGGCCCTGCTGGCACTGCGCTCGGCGCCCTGC
>JAJPUD010011083.1:28992-39445 GCA_023553655.1 Myrmecobius fasciatus | reverse complement strand
CTTCACTTTCTTGACAGCCCTAAAATATTTTAAAAGTAATAACATAACATTCCACTTCCCCCTACCCCCCCTCCTTGGGGTTTTTCTTATTTTAAAGATTTGTCTTTTGACTATCTAATCTTTTTTTGTAAGTTTTTGTTGTTGTTGTTGTAAGTTCCCTTGGCCCAGGGTTTTTCTGGTCTCTTAGCCCTAAGGGTTTAGTTTGTTTATGTCAACTTCATTTTCTAATTTCTTAGGCTATTGATTTTCAAGTGTCTAGAAAGAACTGCTACTGTCACCTCTACTTATGACTATTAAGAGAACATGTTTTTGTTTTCTTTAGGGTTTAGGGAAGGAATTTAATGTCACAAAATTGAGAAATCTTGAAAAATAAAATAGCCTTACTACATGCTTTTGTTTTTTATATTTTCTTTTTAGATAAATAACTCTACTGCAGGCTCTGAAGCTTTTTCATGACATAATTTGCTTTTTTTTTGTGAATTGTCTCTTCCAACAACTGTTCATCTTCCCTTGCACTTGTATTTGAGGCCTGTTTCTGCTAAGACAACTTTGCAATTTGTGTTTTTAAAAAGTGCATTTATCAACAATCTTGTTTTTTTTAGGGTTTCTTACCTTAATCATGAAACAAATATACTTCTGCCTACAGGTGGCTTACATATTTATTGAGGCATTTTAAAGTTTGTAGACATTTTAGATAGTATTATCTGAACTATTTGAGGTAAGCACCATAGAGTGTTAGACATTTTAGAGATGAAGAAACTGAGACTTAAAGTTTAAGTGACATGCTTATAGTGATATATTTAGGGATGGACAGTACAGCAAGTATTGGAGGCAGGATTTGAACACAGGTCTTCCTGATTTCAGGTCTAATATTGTTTCTAAAACATGCCTCCTCTCTGTACTGAAACTTAAATGAAACTTTTAAGGTAAAATTCTTATCTATTGTTTCTGTAACTCAAAGGAAAGAGTTACACTTGTGCTTTCTTTCATTACTCATTTCATGATCTAAATTTGTCTGTTATTTTTAAAAGTCTTTAGTTGTGTGGTGCTTTGTAAATGTATATAAAAATATGAGTACCTTCAAAGACTTGTATTTTTATTTGATATCTCCTAAAGAAATATGGTTATTTTTGGTGGATTAAACATTAAATCATCATCTTATTTGCTGTTACAATTGTAAACTTTAGTCCAGTGTGCCAGTCTACTTTCAGTTTTTTTCAGCAATAGTTCTGAGTAATATTCTTGATGTCAGTAAAGTAAAATTGATAACAGAACAAACACATTAGGGAAAAAGGTACTCGTTTCTTCTGGTACAGAAAAAGTTGTTTTGCTGGTGTGGAAGCTATTGGAGCTGTTTATTTAGCAACTGAGTTTTAGTATCTTTTCATTTTAAAAATTTGGACCTCAAAAATAATGTTATTCAGAATAAAGTATTGCAATTTTTCAGAGTATTTTGAACTGCAAATCCATACTGAAAGGATTCCAACTTTTTTTTTTTAGGACAGCAAAGATTTAATTTTCAGTTTTCTTCAGGAAGAAAAGGAAAATTTAGCAGATTTTTTAAAGGCAGTAACCTGAGTTTTCAGATTTCAGAGTTATTATTTCTATATTTTTCAGTATATGTTCCCTCATTTACTGATGAATGATGAACAGCTCTGTCAGCAGTACTTGGACTCCTGAGTTCCATTACAGCAAATTGTCCAGATTCTTTTGTCTTATTGAATATTATTTGCAATACATGGGGCACCATTGCCTGGAGCTTGGAAATCTTTTCTTTTCATTGTCATAGTAACTGCAATAATTGGATTTGACCACTATTCAGAACTTACCAAATATGTACAATCTCTAGTAGATCACTAAAGATAGGAGTGTAATAATAGACTGTGTAAGCTAGTATTGACTTGTTTAATGTTTTTTTTAGTGTTGCCATAGTGTTATTTGATCAGTTCCCTAGGATTCCATTTAGCTCTACAGATATAGGTGAGATATTAACCTTTTTTTTGGGGGGGGGGGGGAGAAAAGATGACTGCTTCAGTCTGGTTTCCTGAAATGGACCCACTAGCAAGTACTGTTATTTATTTTTAATCACTGATGTATCCAAAAAAAAGAAGAGGTTGGACTAAGTGGCTTCTAGGGCCTTCTAGCCCTATGTTCTAACAGATTTATGTGTTTATATTTTGATACATTTTTAGTTTCTGTTCATGTTAGATTTCTTATATGAAAGAGACAGAAGACATACAACTTGGAACTTCACTTTTACTTTTGTATAAAATCATACTGGTGCTTGTGAACCTATCATTTTATCCTATGCTGTGCAACTGATTTTATTAGCATTATTCACCAGAAAGACACATGAATGGCAGGTTCCATGAATTTCAATTTGTAGACAGAAGAATCATATTGCATCTACCAAAGTATTTGACTATATGTAAGTGAACATAATACAGTTTAACAGTTTAAAGGAATATTCAGGTACTGATTATTGCTTTAGTTTATAAAGAATTACTTGAAGATTAGCAAATAAATAACCATTAATTAATCATCAGATTGAATGAATCTGAAGTTTGCTAGAAAATGTTTAAAATCCCAAAGCTGACTTCGCATGTGCTTTTTGTTTCACCATTCTGGCAGGCATTTGTAGTTAATCTGAGGAACTATGTATATACATGGAATATCTGAGATATATATACACATATATATCTGTCCAAGTACTAGCATGATATAGGCAAGTAATAGAAGGATTCAAAGAAGGGAAAACCATGGTTGACTTCCTGGAGGAGAAGGATTTGGAGAATTTAGATTGGTGAAGAAAATGGAATTTACACAAGAGGAGGATCATTAGCAAGCAGGATTAGTAAAGTCTGGATCAAAGGGTCATTAGATTTTGTGCAAAATGAGGTTGAATTTGAGCTGGAATGCCTTTGTTTATCAGTCAGACTGAGAAATTAGGATTTCATAAAATAAACAGTAGGGGAACATGATAGCATACTGCGTGATATGAAAACAGCATTAAATCTTGTAGTATTTATTAGTAGTACATACTGAAATGGGTATGAGATTAGAAGTAGGGATAATAGTTTAGTGACTGTTATAATAATCTAGATGTGCATGGTATTGCAAATAGAAATTTTTTCCAGGGATAAATTTTAGAGGTTTTTTTATCAGTTTTGATGAATTGATCAAACTTTGTGTCTTTAAGGATGTGCAGAACAAAGGTTATGGGCTGCAAATCTTAAGATTCAATGTTATTATAATTATTACTTCTAATGATAATATAGTAGCTAACATTTATATAGTCCATTAGGTTTGTGAATCACTTTTAGGTTTGCAGAGTGAGTAGAGAGGAACCCCATCAGCCTAGAATCAAAGTCTTTGAGAATATTGGGGAAATGACTTGGAAATTAGTAGATGACAGCAATAAGGATGGGGAGAGGATGGTAAACAGTGACTCTGCTGTGTATCACCTTTGTGACCTTTGGAAAAATAACTTTACCTTTCTTTCTGCACCACAATTTGTTCAACTTTAAAGGAGAGGGGTTGGACTAGGTGACCTCTTAAGGTCCTTCCAGCTCCAGATCCCTAATTATGTGGCACTGTGAATCAAATTATTTAAATTTCAAGAACCAAGAGACAATGATGTTATTAATGGTAATTGGAAATTTAGGAAGAGGAGTTTGTCAGAGAGATGAGTATTTTGCTTTCAACATGTAGCTACAAATAAAAACCTTAATTGTAGAGCTTCCTTGAAATATCAGTTCTTCATTCTGGTAAGTTTACTTGCTGTTTGAAAGATTTTTTTTTTTTTTTCCTTCCTGGATTCTGGAAGTTAAACTGAAATGCTTTTTAAAAGAAAAAAATTTAAAAAAAAGGCAAAAAATTAAAAAAAAACCTCCAGCAACTTTTTTTTCTTTAAGGTTTCTTGAGAGTTTGGCAAATTAAGGTATTACAGTAAAAATGCTAAAAATTTATAGCATTTTCTGTTGCCTACTTCATCTCAAAGTTTTTGGGCTTTCCAAACAGCCATGAAAATTTAGAATATTTTCCATCTTCTATATAAGGTGCATATCATTGATCATGTGCTATTTTCATACTAAGTACATGATGAGGGCTGCTAATGTCATATTTAATATTTTTTAATGATCTTAGATAAATTGTGTCAGCACAAGATTTTAAATTTGAAGATAAAATAATTAGTTGCACAGTTTGAGTGTTAGGAAACTTGTCAAAGTAATAACAATTGAAATTATCAAAATGTTTAACTTCCATAATCTAAATTTAAAATATTTCATATTAAAATGAGGTTATATCAAGTGCTTCTACTTTGATTCCTTGAAAATAGAGTCTTATAATAAAGTTTATGAGATTTTGGAAGCTAGTTTTCATTGCCCCTATAAATTTATTTTTTCTACAGTAAAGCTCATTCTTGAGTTCGTAGTTTTATTTAATATACAAGATACAATGTTGGTTGATAAAAATATAATAGAAAAATAGTTATGTAAATTTATTTCACAGAGATATAGCAGGATATGAAGATCCTTATTTTTAAGAATTGTTGAGTAATGTCCAAGGAAAATTACAGCTTTTGCATTTTGTACTGTAATGTTGATAACATGAACCTATTTACATTTATCCTTTTAGCCTCAATTAACTGATTTCTAAAATATAGAGAGTACTTTTATCTTTCATTGGTAATTGTGTAGATTAGTCTATTAAATGTTATACTGATGATGTTCTAGGTATTCTTCTTGAATATTTGTAATAGAATATTTGTAAACATGTTTTCCAACATTTACAAAAAGTAAAACAAGTTAACCAATAATCTTTCAGAAGGAAGATGGGTATTTTGTTTATGTATTTTGCTGAGGCAATTGGGGGTAAGTGACTCGACCAGGGTCACACAGCTAGGAAGTGTTAAGTATCTGAGACCAGATTGATGGATGTTTTATAAATAATTTGGATGAGGTGTAAGAAACTGTTTTTTTGCAGTCTTTCACATAAAGCATTTTCATCACGCTGAGGATGAAGCCCCATCTCCAAGTTATGATATTGCAGAGATGGATAGGATTGTTCCCTTTTGATAATTTCCATGATGTGGAGTGATTATTGCTTGCATTTCTGAGAATTGATTTTGCATTATGTGTTTTTGAAACTTAGTTGTCTCTGTTACCAAATTTCGAGAAGTAGTATTTATAAAGTGTTTTGAGATTGCTAGATAAGAAGTTCTGTGGGAGTCAGTGTTATTATGTAGCTCCAAGTTTACTATCTACACATGGAATGACTTGAGTTGATATTTTGACCATCAGAAAAAAATTAACTGAGACACAATTTCTTTGTAAATGAGAAATAAATATGACATTTTAGTTTTGTATTGCATTTTTGTGTTTTCATGTTGAATAAAATTTTCAGAGAGAAGGCAGCATGACATGATTGAGAGAGTTGGCCTAGGGTCAGGAAAAACTGGGTTCATCATGTTAATTATGAACCTGGTTGTGCTCCCTTTGTTATTGAATCATTTCAGTCGTGTTTTACTCTTCATGATCCTCTTTGGAGTTGTCTTGGCAAGATGCTGGAGTTGTTTGTTGTTTGAGGAAACTGGGGCAAACAGGGTGAAGTGACTTTCCCAGTAAATGTCTGTAGTCAGATTTGATCTCAGGTCATGTTGATTAGGAGTGGGGGGAGGAACAGACTCATTCTATGCACTGAGGCACCTAACTGCTCTTGTTTACTCTTATTGCCCCTGATAAACTTCTAACATTATGAGCTTTAGAACAATTACTATGTGTATTAATGAATGTAGTTTCCTCTTGATAATTCTCTATATTGATGATGTTTCAAGACTAGCATCTCCTGCCCCTCCCCCCCAAAAAAATATTTTTCCCCCTTTAATGTTATATATGTACTAAATATTGTTTTTCTTGTTTACTCTTCCCCAGGAAAAAAAAATTATGATATGGTGATATATTTTTACTTTTAAATTGTTGTGGAACAGCTTATTTTTGAAGAAATAAATAATAAAATTAGTCTAATCTCTTGTTATGAAGTTAGCCTGATTAACATATTGTGATATGATTTGGTAAAATTTAATAAGTAGCTTTAAAAAAACCAAATTATTTTATAGTCAAGAATTGACTATAAAATTATTATTCACTTTGTGAATTCTTTGTCACTACCCATGTGAGGAGGTCAGATCATTGCTTTTCCAGCATGTTTTGAAGGCTTTTTCTCCTAAACATCTAGAGTTTGCTGTCTCAGTAGTAGGAATGATGTGAGAGAACCCATTGGAGTTCAATGTAGAGAGAGGATTTTTGTCCATAGAGTGGGATACAATATGGTATAATGGAAAAAGTGTTGGTTTGGAAGTCAGATGCTCTAGGCTCCAGTTGTGGCTCTGTCACTAATGAGCTATGTGAACCCAAAAGGTCACATTACCTCTTTGAGCCTCTTTCTGCATTTATAAAATAAGGGAGTTGGACTAATATGAACTCTAATATTCCTTCTAGCTCTAACATTCTGACCACTATAATTGATGAAGGTATGCCTTAAAATCAGTAAATGTAGGTTGTTGAATTGAAGTCTTATCTTTCCTTGATCACATATTTACTAAAAATCTTGTCTTCCTTAAATTTCTTGAGTAAGTGTCCTTGCCAAGGACACTGATTGGTGTGCAGTTAATATTTCCCATTTTATATTGTTACATTTATTTTCCAGTACAAATCAGCTTTGTGAGTTTGGGGGGTTTGAGCCAGTTTTTTTTATAACTTGATTATTTCTAAAAAGCCAACACCTGAGAATTGGAGGGTCACAAGACCACCAGATTGTGACCATTTTTCCTTTAAGAACTCTCTTTCTGAAGCCAGAGAAAGGAAGTGAGAGTTCCTGAAATAAGAATACAAAAGAGAGGAGAGAAATAATAGGATTAGTGGATTAGGAAAAGATCCGTGTTTTGTCTATACTGGCTGGACATGGTAGATGGATTGTGTAGTCACTGAGTAATCCTGAAGGTGTAAAAATGATTCTGGATCTGGAGTAAGAGACCTTGGTAATACTGGAGTGACCTTGAGCCAGTCATTTAACCTCTTGCATTTCAGTGTCCTCCATAATAATGAGAGGGTGGGTTTGGATAATAACAACAGTGTATATTATGCTTTGTACTGAGCATTTTACAATGACTATTTCATTTGATCTTCACAACCACCCTGGAAGAGAGGTGCTATTATTATCCCCATTTGGCAGATGAGAAAATTGTGGCAGATAGGTTAAGTGACTTATCCAGGGTCATACAGAGCTAGTATGTATTGGAGACCATATGTGAACTCAGATCTTCTGCTCTATCCACTGTGCCACTTAATTCTTCTGATTCAAATCTATGATGCTAGCACCTACTACTTTCATACCTAGAAAGTGTAGATACTTTGCTTGCCAAGTTAAACTCAAGGTGTCTGTTTCATCTTCCCTTATAAAAAAAGTT
Source organism: Myrmecobius fasciatus (assembly GCA_023553655.1). Lineage (NCBI taxonomy): Eukaryota > Metazoa > Chordata > Mammalia > Dasyuromorphia > Myrmecobiidae > Myrmecobius > Myrmecobius fasciatus. Next base: position 31,977 of record JAJPUD010011083.1, on the reverse strand, counting down.
TCCTTTCAATATTGCCACTGCATCTTTCCCCAGCCAGAGACCACATTTATCCCGTCATAAAATTAATTTAAAACTTTTCAAGAAACATTTACATTTTATTCAAGATCTTGTATTCTGATAATAGAATAGTTTCCTTAAAATAAAATTTAGAATTGGAGCAACTATTTCAAATCATTGCTAGTGAATACCCAGAATTCCTTACTATAACTTCACATTTTTAAAAGCTCTGGCCAGAAAAAGAGAAGGGTGAGGGAAGAACCTTTTACTCCTGTTTAAAGTGAGAATGCTACACTTTGATTGTACTGATTAGTCTGCAAAGCAACAAAAAACAGGATGTCTATCCTTTTCTCTCCCCTTATCTTCCCTCCCCCCTTTCCTAAAAAAAGTAGTAGCTTGCATTGCCAGCAGATTGAAAACAAAACTGAGGCTTTCCCATTATGGTTGATACACAGTTTGTGTTTGAGAGAGTGAAGATTGCATTCTGGCTATTGGGAGATAAGTAGCCTGAGGTGCTTTGACTTCAAAGCCCACCTCAGAAATTGAAGACTGACTTTGCAGAAGACTTTTGAATACAACCTAGAATTCAGGGCATTTAGATAAAACAAGTTAAGGATTAAAGAAAAGTACAGAATTTTATTTTACTTGGCAGTTTTTAGAAACTGATGCACATTCCTTGGTAATTAAAGAAATGAAAATCAAAAGAATTTTAAAGAACATGCTTATAAAGCTAGTAAAAATGAAGAGTATGAAGCTTATTATTAGCAGGGTTGTGAAGAAATAGGTACAGTTACATTTCCAAGGGAACTGAAAATTTGTACAGTCTTTCTAGTGAGTGATGTGTCAACATACAAAAAGTACTTTTACCTGCAAAACTGATAGAAAGGACCACTTAGAAGATGGCTTCCCAAATGAATCTGAAAGTGGCATGTTGTTTATATCCCAGCTGGGGCAAATGAAACTATAGCTAGAGGTAGACCTGGCCAAGTTGAATAATTATTCTGAGCTCAGTTGGTCTTAAAGAATGAGACCCTTCACCTCTGCTCTATTTTCCCAACCATCTTACAGTTGTAAACTTCTTGAAAGTATGGGCAGTTTACACTATCTCATTTTGTCTAATATAGTGCTGTGCATGTATGGCAATACAGATGTACTCACAAAAATATGTTCTTAGGATTTTAGAGCCAAAAAGGTCATTAGAGATCATCCAATCCAAATGTGTAATTTAATAAATGAATTACTGTCTAGAGCAGTGTTCATAGTTAAGTTTCAGGAATTTATCAAGTCCATCCAGATTCGCTGGGGACTTCCTTCTCCAAAACAGAGGAAGCAGGAGCAGGAGGACTTCTGGTCCAGAACTTAACAAATAATATTTATTAATTTGTTAATAAGGATAGGCTTATGAACTCTATTGATACATAAAACTGCATATGAGGAATATTAAGAAAAAAAGACATAATATATGCACACATGATTACTATATAAAAACATAATTATGTACACTAAAAAAGTTAGAAGAAAAATGAAAATCATGTTAGATTTACTTCCACTAAAGTTCTTCTTTGATGCCTCACTGTATTGTGGAATTGATCCCTTGCTTTGATAAGGTATGCTAGTAGAGCATTTACTCTTATAGATTTTACCAAGCTGACAGCACTTCAGGTTGTGGGTCTGCTGATGACTGTTATCTGAGGCTAGCCTAGATAAGCTTATGATTCTCTCAGCATCTTTATCTACAATCGGAATCTTAGATATATGTATAGTTTCTCATAATAAAAAAATCTCTTATTAAATTAACAAACAAGTACCTGTAATACATAATGTGCTGTGTTGGGTGCTAGAAAAGATATAAGATATTTGATGTTTTATTGCTCTTAAAAAATTTAATGTTATAGCAGAAGAAATATGAGAAGTACACGAACAGGCTGTAAGTGCATAAGATTATCATAAATGTTATGAGATCAGACAAAGGATTATTGCTTTCAGTTTGGGGGATAGTATATATTAGGAAAAACTTTTTAGAGAATGTGACATTTGATCTAGGCCTTGAGGAATCAGTAAGATTTGAACAGGCAACAGTAATTCAACAGAGGGCACACAGAATTAGATAGGGAGGCTATGTTTCATATAAGCTTGCTTCTCCCCCTAACTCCCCACAATATGGTAAACTCCTTGAAGTTATAAGCTATATTTTTACTCTGCCTCATTTTATCTAGTACATGTTGTGCATACATGGCCATACAATTGAATATACAAATAATATATGCTTAAAATTTTAGAGCTAAAAGGGACCTTAGAGGTTATTTAGTTCAAACTTCCTCAGGTAACTGAGATTTGGAGTGGTATAATTACTTCCTAAAGGTCAAACTGCTGCCTTGTTTCCTTTTGTATGAATTTTCTTGTACAGATATCTTCATCTTCATGCTGGGACTTCACTCTTTCTCCACTCTATTCTGTACCTCTTTAGCTTATCACCATATTTAAGTATCTCCTCCTGCTTTGACTATGAACATTTCTGTTGAGTATATCTCATTGTTGACTTTCTTATGTGTTCCTTTCTGCTCCTTAAACTTACTGCATAACTTCATGACCACAGTGCCTATCTTTGTGATGTCATGAAAGCAAATTGGATCTGGAATCAGAAGAGCTGGATTCAAACTCTTCATCTAGGGATAGGTTCCCAGATTTAACACTTAGCAGTGTGATCTTTATCAAGTCACTTAATATTTCTAATCCTAGAATTAACTTGAATCCTTTGACCCCCACCTTTCAAAAATAATTTGTTTTATTTTATTTTCAATTCTGAATTCTTTTCTTCCCTTACCTAGTGAGAAGACAAGAAAAACAAAATCCTTACAGTCATATTTAGTCATGCTAAAACATTCTCTATTGGCCATGTCCCCTAAAAAAGAAAGAGAGAGAGAGAGAGAGAGAGAGAGAAAAAGAAAGAAAGAAAGAAAGAAAGAAAGAAAGAAAGAAAGAAAGAAA
>JAJPUD010011083.1:6457-28982 GCA_023553655.1 Myrmecobius fasciatus | reverse complement strand
AAAGAAAGAAAGAAAGAAAGAAAGAAAGAAAGAAAGAAAGAAAGAAAAGAAAAGAAATATACTTAAATCTGTATTCTTGAGTTCATCACCTTTTTTTCTGGTGGTAGTTAGTATGCTTCATCATTAATCCTTTGGAATTGCAGTTAACAGTATAAATTGTTCTCTTAATTTCACTTCACATCATTTTTGAGCAAGTCTTCCCAGATTTTTCTGGAACCATGCCCCTTTATAATTTCTTACTCACAATAGTATTACATCACATTCAATGGCAGAACATAACTTGTTAAGCCATTCCCCAATTGATGGACATCCCTTCAGTTTCCAGTTTTCTGCCTTCACAGAAAGAACTGATATAAATATTTCTTTACAGATATGGGTTGTTTCCCCTTTAAAAAAATTTTTTTTTGGAATGTAGACTTACCAGCAGCAGTATCCCTGGGTCAAAAATGATATACAATTTAATAATTTTTTGAGTGTTGTTTCAAATTGCTTTATAGAAAGATCTTGACCTGTCAAAGTTCTATGAACAATGCATTTAAAATACCTATTTTCCCATAGCCTCTCCAGCATTTGTCATTTTCCTTTTATGTCAACTTTGCCAGTCTGATGAGCTTGAGGGTAATACCTCAGAGTTGGCATTTCTCTAATTATTAATTATTTAAAATATAGTTATTGATAAATTGTATTTTTTTCCTCTAAAAATTGCATGTTTGTATCCTTTGACCATTTATCAATTGGTGAATGGCTTTTACTATTATGAATTTGACTTAGTTCCCTGCATAGGTTAGAAATGAATCCTTTTATCATAGAAACTTAGTACAAAGTTGTTTTTTTCTTGTTTCTAAATGTAACTTCTTGTTGAATTTAAAAAATATTATGAAATCTAGATTATTTTACTTATTCTGAAATTCTTATTTTGTCATGATCTCTTCTCCTATTCATAATTCTGACAGGTGATTTCTCCCATGATCCACCAATTTGCTTATGATTTTACTCTTTATGTCTTAATCACTGGCTGATTTTGAGTTTCTGATGGTATATATAAAGTTTGAGGTATTGATCTATACCTAGATCCTACCATTCCACTTTCCTATTTTTGCAAAAGTTTTTGTTAACTAGAGTTCTTGTCCTAGCAGCTAGAATCTTTGGATTTATTGAACACAATGTTTCAGTGCTCATTTACTCCATTATATTTTGTATCTAATCTCTTTTTCTAAACTAGTACCTATATATAAATATGTATTTACAATTACTGCTTTGTAGTTTAGTTTGAGATCTGGTATTGCTAGGGCTTCCCATCCCATTTTTTTTCATCATTCCTTTGATATTCTTAACCAAATTTTGTTCCTTCAGGTGAATTTTGTTATTATTTTTTCTAGTTCTATAAAATAGAACTTTAGTAGTGTGATTGGTAGGACACTGAAAAAATAAATTCATTTGGGTAGTATTGGTTAAAAGGATACCCAAGGGCAATTAATATTTTTTCTGTTACTTAGATTTATCTTTATTTCTTGAAGTGTTTTATAAATGTGTTCATATACTTATGTATGCTATAGCAAGTAGACTTCCAAGTATTTTATATTGTTTGTTTTACATTATTTTAAATAGAATTTCTTTCAAGAAGAGGATTTTGTTGGTAAGTTAATATACAGAAATTTTAAAAATATATTCTGATTATGTACATTAATTTTTTAAATATATATTTCTTTATGAATCATGTTGGGAAAGAAAAATCAGAACAAAAGGGAAAAACCATAAAGGAAAAAAACAGAAGAAAAAGGGGAAAAAAAGTGAACATAGCATGTGTTGATTTACTTTCACTATAATTCTCTCTCTGGATACAGTGATATTTTAATATAAAGAAATATTAATAATTTATGTATGTATATTTTATATCCTGCATGGCACTAAAGTTAATTGTTTTAATTAGTTTTTTAGTTGATTCTCTAGGGTTCTCTAAGTAAACCATCACAAAGGCTCTCTAAGGAAATCGTATTATCTATTAAAAATAAGTGGTATTTCTTTATTATTATTCCTTGGTTTTCTTTTCTAAATACTATGCCTAGCAATAAGTACAACTACAGTTCAATAACACTATTTTACTATAATAATTCTAGTACAATATTTAATGTTATGTGATAATAGACATTCCAGCTTCACTCCTGGTTATATTGGAGAGACTTCTAATTTGTCCTCATTACCGATAATGCCAGCTCTTGGTTTTAGGAAGCTATTAATTATTATTTTAGAAAAAAAACAACTCTGTTTATTATTGTTTTCGAGAGAGAGAGAGTGTGTGTGTGTCTTGTTTTTTTTAAAACAGGAATGAGTGCTATATTTTGTCTAAAACATTTTTTTGTGACGATAGAAATAATCAAATATTTTTTGTATTCATGTAGTTAGTTATGCTTATAGTTTTCCTAATATTGAACCAGCCCTTCATTCCTTGTACAGATCCAGCCTGGTCCTAGTGTATGATTTTTGTGATATATTGTAGTTTTCATTATAATATTTTATTTTAAATTTTTTGCATCAATATTCATGAAAGAAATGGATCCTTAGTTTTCTTTTTCTGTTTTGACTTTTCTTGCTTCAAGACTATATTTGTGTCATAGGAGAAATATGATAGGGCCCTTCTTGTTTTTTTGAACAGTTTATATAATATTGGAATTAGTTGTTCTTTGAATGTTTGGTAGAATTTGCTAGTAAATCCATCTAGAATTGGGTTTTTTTCTTGGGAGTGCTTTTATGGTTTGTTCAGTTTCTTTTTCTAATACAGCTTTATTTAAGTGCTTTGTTTCTATTCTGTTAATCTGACAGTTTATGTTTTTGTAAATATCCATTTTATTTAGTTGTAGTTTATTGACATATAATTGGGAAATAGCTCCAAATAATTGCTTTTATTTCTTTTTCATTGGTTGTGAAATCACCTTCTTTATTTTTGATCCTGGCAATTTGGATATTTAAAAAAAAAAATCAAAGTAGCTAATAGTTTTTCTAATTTATATTTATTTGCTTGTTTTATAAAGCTTCTTTTTCCTCCTTTGTATGGGATAATTTCTACTCAGTTTTGATCTTTTTCATCAGAAATACTTGGAAATCTTCTATTTTGTTAAAAGGTCCATATTCCTCCCCCCTCCAGCTTCTTCCTGCCAAGACTGATACTCAGTTTTGTTGGATAGGGTAATTCTAAGTTGCAAGCTTAGAGTCTTTGGCTTCTGTAGTAAGTCTTCTTCACTTGGAGAAGGTTAAATTGATTCTGTATCATTTTTAAAAACCCATCCTATTTACAGATAATTGATTTTTTTTCTTACAACTTAGTCATGGTTTTTTGTGTTTTCACATAAACTCTAACTGACCTGTAATGAGTTAAGTTTACAAATCCAGTTCTGTTACTAATCTCTGTTTTATTCTTACCTCAAATAAATCTGCTATCCTTGAGTAATGCAGGTGAATACCAGGGAATTTGGTCCAGTATCTGTACACTAACAAGCTATCCTTCAAGAACGACTGGTTTACTATCTTGGACCCTTGCAAGTCACTCAAACAATGAGTAACTTATTAGTTACAGGAGAGAAGGAGGGGAATGTTGGTAGTTCATCAGTCCCTCAGCTTCCAGTCAATCATATTGCTCCCCATACCTCAACTATATAACTAATCATTGCTGTTCTCAGCCCATGATATCACTAATCCTATAACCAGTTTTTTTTTTTTTTTCTCACTTACCCTGTAATTTTCTTTGTCCTATGCCTATGAAAAGGAAGTTTCATCTTCATTTCTGGGGCTTTGACTAAACTGGGGCAGATTTTGGCCCATCTATTGGCAGGTAGTGCTCCTGTTAATAAAGTGTTATCTTGCTTAGAGAAAATGTGCCTCACTCTACTTTTGAATTTCACATGGGACAATTACTTTTAGTAGTGACTGCTAAATCGTGTATGATCCTGACTGTGGCTCTGTGGTACTTAATTCTTTGTAGATGTTTGCAGTATTTTTTGCGTGACCTGGGAGTTCTAAGTTTTGGCTTTAATTTTTTTGGAAGTTTTCATTTCAGAGTTTTTCACAGGAAGTAACCAGTGGATCCTTTCAATTTTTATTTTACCCTCTGGTTTTAAGATACATGAATCCTTTTTCCTTAATGACTTCTTGAAATATATCTAGCCTCTTTTTTTTTTTTTAAATTATTTATGGCTTTGAGGTACTTTAATGACTTAAAATATATTATATTTTATTTTCCAGGTCAATTGTTTTTCATATAAGATAGTCATTAAGATTCATTTGGGTATTTCTCATTTTCAAGTTATTTTCTTTAGTAAGTTTTTATACATCTTTTTTCAATTAATTCAACCCAATTTAGTCCAGTTTTTCTTATGGTCATGTCTTTTTTTTCTCTGGATCTTGCTGCTGCTTGCATTTTTTTTTCTCCCAACTGCTCTCATTTGATTTAAAAAATTTTTTAGCTTTTGTTTTAATTTCTGGAAATTCTGTTGGATTTGGTTCTAAAGCTGTATTTTCTGAAATTATGCCTGTAGATGTAAGTCGTTCTTTTCTTCAGTGTTTGTATCTTGAGCTTCCCTGTTGCCATAATAACTCTTTGTGATTGTGTTTTTGTTTTTCCAGTCTACTTCTTGATTCACATTGCTGTGTGGCTCTTCATATTTCTGAAGAAAAGCTTGAGCTTCTGTCCTCTTACATTTTTCTGCTGCTTTCATAATTAGCTCATAGTGGAAGCCTGAAAGCTTTCAGTGCTCCTCAAAATTCTTCTCTGCCATCCTGGTTTGAATTCTGTAAGTTCCTGTCCTTGAGGTTTCAGCAGACTCTTAGAATGCTGAGAGTTTTTGTAGATTGATCGAACTGCTTGTTTCCTTTTCATCTAGGACTCCTGTCCTGATTATTCCACTTATGCTTTTTTAAAGTCCAGAACTGAATTACTAGTAGCTCTGATCCTGGGATCAGAGGCAAGGAGCTATGGTTTGCATTTAGAACTTGTTCTTTGGTCAGTATATAGTCAGAATCCTAGCTCAGGATCACTCCTCCCAGCCCTGATTCTGTGACCCAAACTGGGTAGCAAATCATATAGCTGCCCAATGACAACAGTTCCTGTATTCAGTGTTTGTTTAGGAATCTCTTCTGATACTTCCTTCCCTGGCGACCTGTCTCGGCTTCCTTTTAGTCCCTGGTTGTTGGCCAAAGAATGGGGTGTCCCCTTTTCCATCTTTTCTTTCCCCTTCCCCAGTGTTAGCAGACCTCTCTTTCTTAAGATGCCCTATACTAGAAAAATGATTCATTGTGACTTTTTCTTGGTTTTCCCAATCAGAAATCAGTCTGATGCATTTTCTAGCTCTTTGTCAAGTATGCTAGTCAGTCTAAGCTAAAAATCTTCCTTTCAGGAAAGGGCCCCACATGTGCAAGAATGTTTGTGGCAGCCCTTTTTGTAGTGGCTAGAAACTGGAAACTGAATAGATGCCCATCAATTGGAGAATGGCTGAATAAATTATGGTATATGAATATTATGGAATATTATTGTTCTGTAAGAAATGACCAGCAGGACGATTTCAGAGAGGCCTGGAGAGACTTGCATGAACTGATGCTGAGTGAAATGAGCAGAACCAGGAGATCATTATATACGGCAGCAACAACACTATATGATGATCAATTCTGATGGACATGGCTCCCTTCAACAATGAGGTGTTTCAGACCACTTCCAATTGTTCACTGAAGAAAGCCATATACACCCAGAGAAAGGGATGTGAAATGTGGACCACAACATAACATTCTCGTACTCTTGATTGATGTTTGCTTACATTGTGTTTCCTTTGTCTGATATTTCTTTCTTGTGGATACGATTTTTCTTGCACAACAATGATAAGTTTGGAAATATGTATACATATATTCGATTTACCAAGTATTTTAATGTAATTGACCTGTAGTGGATATCCTGCCATCTAGGGGAGGGGTGGGGAGTTGGGGGGAAAATTTGTAACAGAAAGCTATGTAAGGGTTAATGTTGAAGAATTACCCACATTATTGTTATGCAAATAAAATTTAAAAAAATAAAAATAAAATAAAATAAAAATCTTCCTTTCATTCCTCTATTTTGAGTGCTCCTGAACCTACCATTCTTTAAGAGATTCAGTATGCCATACACCTTTTATACAGATTGGACTAGTTTTGTCTTTTTATACAGGTTGGAGGCCTACTAGTTTTGTAGTTTGCATATATGATTAGATTTTTTTTTCCAATATATTGATTAATAAAGCTGATTTTTTTTTGTTTTATTTCTTTTTATCTTTAAAAATACTATTTGTTATATGGGATGGCATTCTAGTAGGGACAAGAGGAGGGATACTGGGAGGGGGGTGACTATGGTAATATAAAAAACAAAGACATCAAAAAAACTTATAAATATTTTTCTTTAAGGAAAAGGTATGTGTGGGTGTGGGTGGGTGGAGTACGCAGAGTGGACAAATGACAGTGGCTGAGACCAGGGGTTCAGTAAAGTCTGAAAATTTGAGAAGAAATCTTGTTCATTTGTGGATGTAGGGGAGGATACAAGTAAGGCTTTTGGAGGAGTGGTACCTGAACTAGGTCTTGAAGTTTAGAAGAAAATAATTTTTTTTAAAGTATTTATTTTTGTAAAATAAATTCTCCCTTCCACTTACTGCCCATTTCCTAAATGAAAAATGAAGAAAAAGAAAATCTTCTTAATAAATATGTATAGTCTAGCAAAACAAATTACCAAGTTGATCATGTCCAAAAATATGTCTCATTCTTCAGTCCTATGGATTTGTATTTTATCATTGCATTGATCAGAATTCTAAACTCTTTTAAAGTTGTTTTGAAATAAAAGAGGTGTTGTGTCTGAGACCAGATTTGAAGTACTTCTGACTTCAGGGATGGTGCTCTATCCACTGCACCACCTAGTTGCCCCCCAAAAATTTTAATAGAGGAGGAAAAACAGCTTTTTCCCCTTGCTGAGTTCTCTGATAGAGTTAATTCCAGTATATCTTGAGTGCCTTAACCAAACACTTAGTTTTCTGAAGAATTAATGAGGAAAGAGAGCAAGCAATAAGGCTGTTTATTCTTATGTTTTATGTACCCTGCAAAGAATGACTTTATTGATATATGTGTGTTGAAGTCCAACATGAATATCTATTGGTTCCTGAAACTAGACACTTGGAACTGCTGAATAAGAGGAATTTAAAGAAGTATAGAATCATAGAATTTAGGGCTGGAAGGGAACTTAGTGGATATCTAATCCAATCTTTTTTTTAATATATTTTATTTTATATATTTTTTTTATTTTATATACCAAGGGGATTAAGAATTTTTTTTCTTCAAGGTCAATGCAAATTCAGCTGGAATTCAAATTTAGGGCTTTGATTCCAAAATGTTCCTAGTGCTTTACCATGTTTTAAAATTAATTAATTCTTAAAATTATCTTTCTAAGTCTTAGTATATCCTTCCAGCAGTCTCTTTCTATATCTGTGTTATTATCTTTAAATAGGAATTGTCCTGTTATAAATTCATAGTGCTTGCATATTACTGCAGTGCTGCAAAGATAAAATAAGAGATTAATCAATTAATTAGTAAGCATTTACTAAGAATTTATCTGGGTCATATTCTATTCTAGGCACTGTGCTAAGCATTGGAGATAGAAAGGCAAAAATAGCCTCTATCCTTTAGATTAAATGGAGATACTTTGTAGTGGTAGTATATAAACTAAGTATTTATTTTTAATGTTTTGTTGGGTTGGAAATGAATCTTTTTCTTTCTTTTTTCTTTCTTTTTTTTTTTTTTAGTACACATTGCTTTATTAATCATGTTGGGAGAAAAAATCAGCAAAAGGGAAAAACCATGGGAGAGTTTTTTTTTTTTTAAATTAAAACTTTTTATTTGCAAAACATATGTATGGGTAATTCTTCAACATTGACCCTTACAAAGCTTTCAGTTACAAATCTCCCCCCTCCCCCCCCATGGCAGGAAGTCCGCTACATGTTATGTTAAAATACTTGACAAATTGAATATATATTTCCACACTTATCTTGCTGTGCAAGAAAAATCGTATCTACAAGAAAAAAAAAAAATCTGAGAAAGGAAATACAATGCAAGCAAACATCAATACAGAGCATGAAAATGTTATGTTGTGATCCATATTTCATATCCCTCTCTCTGGATGTATATGACTATCTTCATCGCTGAACAATAGGAACTGGTTTGAAACACATCATTGTTGAAGAGAACCATGTCCATCAGAATTGATCATCATATAGTCTTGTTGTTGCCGTGTATCATGATCTCCTGGTTCTGCTCATTTCACTCAGCATCAGTTCATGCAAGTCTCTCCAGGCCTCTCTGAAATCGTCCTGCTGGTCGTTTCTTACAGAACAATAATATTCCATGACATTTATATACCATAATTTATTCAGCCATTCTCCAGTTGATGGGCATCCATTCAGTTTCCAGTTTCTAGCCACTACAAAAAGGGCTGCCACAAACATTCTTGCACATCTGAGTCCCTTTCCTTCCTTTAAGATCTCTTTGGGATATAAGCCCAACAGAAACACTGCTGGGTCAAAGGGTATGCACAGTTTGATAACTTTTTGAGCATAGTTCCAAATTGCTCTCCAGAATGGTTGGATCTGTTCACAGTTCCACCAACAATATCAGTGTCCCAGTCTTCCCACATCCCCTCCAACATTCGTCATTATCTTTTCCTGTCATTTTAGCCAATCTGACAGGTGTGTAGTGGTACCTCAGAGTTGTCTTAATTTGTATTTCTCTGATCAATAGTGATTTGGAGCACCTTTTCCTGTGACTAGAAATGGTTTTAATTTCATCATCTGAAAATTGTCTGTTCATATCCTTTGACAATTTATCGATTGGAGAGTGGCTTGAATTCTTATAAATATGAGACAGTTTTCTATGTATTTTAGAATTGAGGCCTTTATAAGAACAATTAAATGTAAAGATGATTTCCATGGGAGAGATTTAAAAAACAACAACAACAACAACAACAAAAAAAAAAACCAGAAAAAAAGAAGTGAACATAGCATGTATTGATTTACATTCAGTCTCCTTAGTTCTTTTTCTGGATGCTAGAAATTTTCTATCCAAAATATATTGGAATTGCCTTGGATCATAGAACCATTGAGAAGAACCAAGTGTTTCATAGCTGATCATTACACAATCTTGCTTTTACTATGTACAATGCATTCCTGGTTCTCCTTGTTTTGCTCAGCATCAATTCATATAAATCTTTCCAGGACTTTTAAAAATCAGCTTGTTATTCATTTTTTCTTAGAACAATAACATTCCATTACCTTTATATGCCACAACTTATTCAGCCATTCCCCAATTGATGGACATTACCCCCTCCCCAATTTTCTTTTTCCAGTTCTTTGCTATCACAAAAAATCACGACAATATTTTTGCACATGTGGGTTCTTTTCCCTCTTTTATGATTTCCTTGGGATACAGACCTAGTAATGGCATTGCTGAGTCAAAGGATATGCAGTTTTATAATCTTTTGGGTATAGTTCCAAATTGCTCTCCTGAACGGTTGGATCCATTAACAGTTCCACCAACAATGTATCAATGTCCCAGTTTTCTCACATCCCCTCCAACATTTGTCATCTTTTCTTGTCATCTTAGCCAATCTGAGAGGTGTGAGGTGGTATCTCAGAGTTTTTCTCTCAGCATTTCTCTAATCAATAGTGATTTAGAGCATTTTTAATGAATCTTTTTTCAAATGTATAGCAAAGATCTAGCTCTAAAAAAAGATTTAGTCTAATTCTTTGGGGAATGGTTGAACAAGTTATGGTATGTGAATGTAATGGAATATTATTGTTCTATTAAAAATGATGAGCAGACTTATTTCAGAAAAGTATTGTAATGCTGAGTGAAATAAGCAGAACCAAGAGAACATTATACACAGTAACAACAAGATTATGATCATTTGTGATGTGCTCAGTTCTCAACAATGCTGTGATTCAAGGCAATTCCAATAGACTTGGAATGGAACATGCCCCCAGAGAGAGAACTATGGAGACTGAATGTGGATTGAAGCATAGTATTTTCACCTTTTGAGGGGGTTGGTGGTTTTTTTTTTCCCATAATTTTTTCCCTTTTGATCTGATTTTTCTTGTACAATGTGACAAATATAGAAATGTTTAAAAGAGTTGCACATATTTTAACCTGTCAGATTACTTGCTGTCTTGGGGTAGGGTAAGGGAACGAGGAAAGAAAATTTGGAACACAAAGTTACAAAAATGAATGGTGAAAATTATGTGGATTTGGAAAAAAATACTATTAAAAATAAAAAATGATTTAGTTTGATTACTCTGTATGTCTGTGTTCTGTAACTTATAATTGTATTTTTAGTGAGAAAAAATTAATTTTGTAATTTAATTAAAGCATATAGCCTTTTTTTATTGAGAAAGGAATTAGAGAAGCCTTGTTTAAAGTTATCTGTATTTGATTTTAGTTTTATTTATGCTTACAATGTTCTGAAAAAAAATAGCATTAAAATTTTTAAGCGAATATGGAATCATCTGTTTTTGGCTTAGGTACTTTTTGAGAGTCCTAAAGCTTTTCAGACATATATCATGGACTGTCATAAAATAGTTCTTAATGATTTATATTTCATCCTTTACGATACCTTTCATGAAGAACCTACATCTTAATGTCATGTATATTTTTTATTTTAATATGGCTCATCATGTAGTGATATGGTAGAATGAAGCAGATGGAAAAAAATCATTGAATAATTCCTAGAAGACTTTCAGGATTTCTCCGGTCCTGTTTTTGGACTGTTAGGTCCTGTAGATTTTTAATGGATTTTTATCCTTTCTAACTCTTTGAATGATCTTAAATAGATTGCTTCTTATGCTAGTTAAAATAATATGGCGTTCTTGATCCATATTGAAAGGATTCTTAATGTTTTTTCTTTCTGAATGAAGCAATAGACATATGCAGTCTTATAACATCGTGTAACAAGATTTATGAAAATTGATTTCTGAGTGGCATATATTTAAATGTTTTTATAACAGATAATTATAACAATCTGTCATTATCTTCATTAAAGTTTGTCACTGTTAGGAGTTTATAAGCATGAGAATGGCTATTCTTCATGATATCTTTGTGATGTAACTTGGATAATTTTATTTTACAAAGAAGGCAATTGAGAATAAAGGCTAAGATGACTAGGCCAAAGCCATAAAGTGAGATTATGGTATTTTGCTACCAGATTTGGGGCTTTTACATTGGTGACTTTCTAGGCAGATATATCTGTATGTTTAAAGACCTACAGTTTTTTTGGTATTTAGATTCTCTCCATTCAGATTTAACTTTATGCTGATTCCTAATTTTAAGAGGATTTTTTTTTAATATATTAAACTTTGAGCCAACTTTTATACTCTTCTTTCACTCTCATCAAGAGTCTTTTTAATTCTTCTTTACTTTCTTTCATCAAAATGGTATCATCTGCATATCTGAGGTTGTTTATGTTTCTCTTGGCAACCTTAATTCCAGTTTCTGATTCATCCAGCCTGGTATATTGCATGATGTACATGTAAGTTAAATACAAGTTAAATAAATAAGGTGACAGTATACAGTCTTGTTATATCACTTTCCCAATCTTAAACCAGTCAGTTATTCCATGTTCAATCTAACTTGTTTCTTGGCTTACATATGGTTTCCTCAAAAGAAACAAAATGATCTGGTACTCCCATTTTTGTGATGCACACAGTCAAAAGCTTTAATATAGTCAGTGAAACAGGAGTAGATATTTTTTCTGGAACTCCCTTGCTTTCTCCAAAATCCAACAAATGTTGGCACTTTGGTCCCTCATTCCTTTGCCTCTCTGAAACCAGCCTGCTCCTCTGGCAATTCTCAGTTCACATCTTGCTGAAGCCTAGTTTGCAGAATCTTAAGCATAACTTTTCTAGCATGTGAAATGAGCATAATGATTCAGTAATTTGAACATTTTGTTGGTGGTGTTCTTCTTTAGAATTGGGGTATAAACTGCTTTTTTCCAATCCAATGGCTACTGTTGTATTTTCCAAATCTGCTGGTATATTGAGTGTAGCACTTTAATAGCATCATCTTTTAGGATTTAAAAAAAAAATCCTTATTGTTACCAGTGCTTCCTAACTTCCACTTGACTTCATTCTCCAGGATATCTAGCTCTAGAAGTTATGGGTGATGTTAAGATCCTTCCTGTATAGTTATTTTATATATTTTTGCTACCTCTTCTTAATCTCTTCTGCTTCTATTAAATTTCTACCATTTTTGTTTTTTATCATGCTCATTTTTTTTTATTTATTTATTTTTTTTTTGCTTTTTGCTGAGGCAAATGGGGTTAAGTGACTTGCCCAGGGTCACACAGCTAAGGAATGTTAAGTGTCTGAGACTAGATTTGAACCCAGGTCCTCCTGACTTCAGGGCTGGTGCGCTATCCACTGCGCCACCTAGCTGCCCCTATCATGGTCATTTTTGCATGAAACTTTCCCTTGATATCTCTAATTTTCTTGAAGAGTTTTCTTTATCCCCATTCAATTGTTTTATTTTTGTTTGGAAAATCTTTTTTGTTTCTTGCAATTCTCTGGAGTTTTGCATTCAGTAAAAAACCCAAGATCTTGGCAACTGGTGACATCACATTCTGGTAAAGAGGGAGAAAAAATGAAAGCAATGTCAGATTTTTATATTCTTGGGTACCCATGAAATTAAAAAAAAAAAAAAAAGCTTATTCCTTGGAAGGAAAGCTAGGGAAAATCTGGACAGCATCCAGACAAAAAAAATTAGATGCACCTTTTTGACACAGTCAAAGCTATGGTTTTTCTGGTAGCAGTGTATCGCTATGAGATTTGGACGATAATAAAAGCTGAGTACTATAGAACCAACATTTTTGAGTTGTGGTACTGGAGAAGACTTGTGAATCCTTGGAAAACAAAATGATCAAATCAGTACATACTTAAAGAAATTGGTTCAGAGTATTCACTGGAAGGTAAGATACTGAAAATGATGCTTAAATACTTTGATTACATAATGAGAAGATTGGATTCATTGGAAAAGACCCAGATGTTGGGAAGGATTGAAGGCAAAAGCAAAGTGGAACAGCAGAGGATGAAATGAATAGAAAGTGTCATGAAAACAATAAACGTGAACTTGGATAGACTTAGAGAGAGTGCAGGATTGAAGGGTCTGGCATCTGTGGTCCATGAAATTAGGAAGAGTGAGACAGGATCAGACAACTGAACAACATTTTAGAATTGCCTTAGATTCTTAGGGTAAATGGCTTGCCCATGACCTCATAGTTTCTGTTAGCAGTAGAACTTGAATGGATTTTCCTGACTTTCAAGTTGTTTTATCTACTCTGTAACCTTAAATTTGTAACTCTTTTTATTTTTTATTTTTATTTGCAACTGTCCACAGATATGAATATGAATTGTGCAATATGATATGAAATATAGATGTTAGGAATGAATTGCCTGCAAATTAATTTTTCCTGCCACCTCAGGGTTCTTTCCCTTTGTTTATCCTGTTCAACACATGCTCAATTTTTCTTTCTTTCTTAAAACAATGCATCTGGGATAATAATGAATGTTGGAAGAAATGTGGGGAAACTGGGACACTAATACATTGTTAGTGGAGATGTGAACTGATCCTGCCATTCTGGAGAGCAATTTTGAACTATGCCCAAAAAGTTATCAAACTGCATACCCTTTGACCCAGCAGTGTTTCTATTGGGCTTATATCCCAAAGAGATCTTAAAGGAGGGAAAGGGACCCACATGTGCAAAAATGTTTGTGGCAGCCCTTCTTGTAGTGGCAAGAAACTGGAAGCTGAATGGATGCCCATCAATTGGAGAGTGGCTGAATAAATTAAGGTATATGAATGTTGTGGAATATTACTATTCTATAAGAAACGACCAGCAGGATGATTTCAGAGAGGCCTAGAGAGATTTACAGGAACTGATGCTAAGTGAAATGAGCAGAACCAGGAAATCATTGTACGTGGCAACAAGAAGATTATACGAAGATCAATTCTGATGGACATGGCTCTCTTCAACTGTGAGGTGATTCAGGCCAATTCCAATAGTCTTGTGATGGAGAAATCCATCTATACCCAGAGAGAGGACGGTGGGGACTGAATATGAATCACAAAATAGAATTCTCATCTTTTTTGTTGTTTGCTTGCTCATTTTTTTCCCTTTTTGATCTGATTTTTCTTGTGCAGCATGATAATTATGGAAATATGTATGGAAGAGTTGCACATGTTTAACATATATTGGATTATTTGCTGTCTAGGGGAGAAGTTTGGAAGGGAGGGAAAAAAATTTGGAATACAAGGTTTTTGCTACGGTGAATGTATACATGTATTATGAAAATAAAAAGATATTTTTAAAAAACAAAACAATGCATTTGGAACAGGAAGACCAAATGATAAGTAATGCCGATAACCAGTCTTAGCTCAAGAGAAGCGATAAGAATGTACCTCTTTACTTTCTTTAGAGAATTAGGAGGAACTACAGATACAGAATCCTTCAAACATAAGAGACACTCGTTGCTTAAATGTTTTTATTCATTATATGGGAGGGTTCATTTATGGGTTGAAAGCAAAAGTGACTAAGATTAAAAACCACCATCACAACAAGCCAACCAAAACAAACGGACATCAGTAAAACTTCATTTAAAACAAGACAAATCCCATTGCTTTTGCTTTTTTGTATGATTTTTATCCATATTCTGTGATCCTCCATAGATATGCAAAGTACTGAGGGCCCTTCTCTGTATGTCTTTTTATATTTTGTGGGTACAGTACAGCATTCAATATTTTAACGGGACACCTATTTTTCTCATAATTTATATGCTCACAAAATTATTTTGCAATTCTTTATATTGGTAGATAAACTTTATTCAGGAGTGTGTTATGTCCACTAATTTGGAAATTTTAATATGAAACCAACTTTCTAGGTTAGTGACAGGAATTTGGACATGCTTCCTCTTTTCTTCTGCTCCATTTCTGGACTTTGAATTTTCAGTTTTGCTTTCCAGACTCCTTTAGGTAAGAGGGATGACATTTCTGACAACAGTAAATATGCCTGCTTAAGTATAGCTTTAAAATTATACCACACTTAATTGATTTTCCTTTAAGTGTAAATTTTGTAGATTTGTGGAAATTAAGATATTATTGCTTTTAATGATACTGGATAGCCCAAAATAAAGAATGTGCCAAATTGCTATTCCTACCATAATGGAAGACCTCTTAAGAGTTGGCAGGTAGAAAGATGGGCTGCTACTGCTAATAAAAATTCAAAACCATGAATGTGAGAGCTCTGAATTCAGATTGCTCATTTTTAGGAAAGTATTCAAAATGTCTAGTTAAGAGGCTTTTGTGTAGTGTCTTTAGCTCCTTTTTCCTATAACAAAACCATATATTCTAACAAAATTTTTGTCATCCTCACCTATTCCCGCCTTTTCTTTGAAGTCATCAGATATCAAAGTATATGTTAATTGAATTTGGAGAATCTTACTCTGCAACAAATATTGGCAATAAGTACAATTTCATTATAGTCTTATTACTATTTAGGAGCACTGCAACATAAGATGATTAAAAACTCCCATAAAATGGTATTTCTTGTTACTTTCAAACACATGATAAAACTAACTGCATCTGATCTACTCCTTTATTTACCTTTGGAGAAGAATCTGTAAGCTCTTTTTCTCTTTAGCTGCTAACTTCTGACTTCTGGTTTCCTTTTGGTGAATATTAATTTGAAATTATTCGGCTCAGTCTTAATATTTTGAATATTAGTGGCTAAGTTAAAGATTATAGATGATAAATCTGTGTGCTTCTCAGCACTTTTTACCCCCTTTTCCACCATTCTGCCACCATCATTACTGAAATACAAAGAAGCTGCACTGAACCGAGGGATGTTTTACATTTTTCTTTTTTGTTTCATAAGAAACTGTGGTTAAATTCATCACTGAGGTTTCTTTCTCTTTTTTTTCCTTCCTTCTTTCTTTTCCTTTTTACTTTTAAAGCTTTTTATTTTCAAAACATATGCACAGATAATTTTTCAACATTGACCCTTGCATAACCTTATGTTTCAGATTTTTCCCTCCTTCCCCTCACTTCCTCCCCTAGATGGCAAGCAATCCAGTATGTTATACATGTTAAAATATGTTAAATCCATTATGTGTAAACATATTTATACAATTCTCTTGCTACTCAAGAAAAATCAGATCAAAAAGGAAAGAAAATGAGTAAAAAAACAAAATGCAAGCAAACATCATCAAAAAGAATGAGAATGCAATGTTGTGGTCCACCCTCGGATCCCACAAGCCTCTCCCTGGGTGTATATGGCTTTCTTCATCATTGAACAACGAGAACTGGTTTGAAACATTTCATTGTTGAAGAGAACCATGTCCATCAGAATTGATCATCATATAGTATTGTTGTTGCTGTGTACAATGATCTCCTGGTTCTGCTCATTTCACTCAGCATCAGTCCATGCAAGTCTCTCCAGGCCTCTCTGAAATCGTCCTGTTGGTCATTTCTTACAGAGCAATAATATTCCATAACATTCATATACCATAGTTCATTCAGCCACTCTCCAATTGATGGGCATCCATTCAGTTTCCAGTTTCTAGCCACTACAAAAAGGGCTGCCACAAACATTTTTGCCCATGTGGGTCCCTTTCCTTCCTTTAAGATCTCTTTGGGATATAGGCCCAGTAGAACACTGCTGGGTCAAAGGGTATGCACAGTTTGATAACTTTTTGAGCATAGTTCCAAATTGCTCTCCACAATGGTTGGATCCGTTCACAGTTCCACCAACAATGTATCAATGTCCCAGTTTTCCCACATCCCCTCCAACATTCATAATTATTTTATTCATAACAAAATATTAGAACAATATTATTTTAAAAGATCCTCTAAGAAGGTGTTTCATATATATACCTAAATTATACAATATTTCTTTGTCTAAACTAGTCATTGTTAGGTGAGAACAGAAAAATGGACGGTATGCTTTTCAATGGTGTTAACTGTTATGGTTTCCATGCCTAAGGTCCAAATCAAAGAGAAATTCCACACAGACTGCGAGTTCCTCCAAATCAGAGGCAAGGAACATCCAGCCCTGGACTGTATAAGACCTGCCAAATTGTTTCCTTAAGGCAGCTGCAGGTGATGATGAGCTGAAAGTTAGGTACAACAACCTTCCACTGCTTGAATTCTTTTAAGTTGATTTTGTATTGCCCACAAATGATGTTATAAATATCCATATGTTCCTTGGCAGAAAAAAGGTTCCCCACCCCTGATCTCAATGTTTCTGTTTTGGGATGATACTGTACTGACTGCATCGTGTCCTGAAATACTGCAGACCTTCCAGGATGGATGAATGGATGAATGAAAAAACATTTAAGTCCTTATTATGTGCCAGGTAGTATACTCATGATCTGGTGTCAGCATATAAGGGAACTTTCATCTACAAGGCAGATGGAAGGATCTGGTGGTCCTCAGAATACATTGATAGGGAAGATACTAAGGCCCGTGCACCATGCTTCAACAGGTCAGATGGAAATATCCTGGAAATCTAGGTGTATTGGCAGGGTAGATAGTCAGATCTGATATTTCATCTTATCAGGGATTGTAGTTGGTGTTTCTGTATTAAACTAGCAGGCATCTGGGGTACCTTCCAGCTCTAATTTGATGATTCTATATGGTTGACATTAACAAAAAGTTATTGATTACTTAGCTATAGGAAAGGTAGCATATTCAACAAGGATATTTTACTAGGGTACCATGTTGATTCAGTTGAAGGCAGCTATCTTGCCTCTATTGCCCCCAGTGCTGTATTGGTCAGGTTTTAAGGAGCAGCCAGAGCTCTTCATGGCTTTGGGGCTTTTGCTTGTTTTGGTTTTTTTTGACCCCCAAGAACCTGGAAAGCTATGTCTTCAGCCTAAGTTTTAATCTCCTGAGCCAATTAAATCAATACCTTTGAAAGAAAAGCCTAACTTGCATGGACTATTTCTCCCATTAAACCACAAACACTCTTTTTTTTTTCTTTTTCTTTTTTTTTTAATTAAAGCTTTTTATTTGCATAACATATGTATGGGTAGTTCCTCAGCATTGATCTTTACAAAGTTTTCCATTACAAATTTTACCCCCAGTCCCCACCCCTCCCCTAGATGGCAGGATGGTGCATTACATGTTAATAATGATAAAATACTTGACAAGTTGTTGTGCAAGAAAAATCGTATCTACAAGAAAAAAAAATCAGAGAAAGGAAATACAATGCAAGCAAACATCAATAAAGAGCCTGAAAATGTTATGTTGTGGTCCACATTTCATATCCCTCTCTCTGGATGTATATGGCTTTCTTCACTGAACAATTGGAATCGTAAACCACAAATACTCTTGATGCCATGGTCCTAAAGATCTTGTAGAGGACCTTTTGTCACTTAAATGATGTTAGGGTTGTTACTGTACAACACTGACTTTGAGAATTCAAGAAGCCCAATATTAACACTGGATAAAGAAAAACTAAACCAGAAAGAAAACAAAAACAGAGCAAAAAAACAGCAATCAAAATGACCCTTTATAGGAATATTCAGTTATGAGAGAATGGAGATGAGAAATTCAGAGCTTTTCCTTTTCCTTCCTTTGGGAGGACCAAGTGGATGAGGTTGAATTTCTGAAGTTCAACTGTGGTTCTCTCAGTGTTTAAAAAAAAAAAAAAAAAAAAAAGACCATAGCCAGGAGCAATACTAGGAAGATCAGATCTACAGCAAAGATAATGGCACTTATGGCATATTTGGCAATTGTTAAGAAATCCCTGCTATATGCAGCCTGTTCCAGTGTGAAATTACTGGAATTACCTGACCCACTAACCACTACCTTTTTCTCTGTCCCACAGTGGAATATATATATATAAAATCTCTGCCCATTAGAGGTCTCTTATTAGATTCCTCTTATTCCACAGTGGGCTGGATAGATAGTTCATCTCCCTCTAGTTCTATAATGCAAGTCATCTCCAAACAATGCCATCCTTCTAAGCCATTACTGGGGAGAGTTGTCCAGTGACCACTGACTAGGAGCAAGAAGGAGGACCTTTTGGGATCCAGTGACGAAAAAAGAAAAGAGCTATACTGGGTTCACCTTTGTTGCAGCTTTTGCCAGTGACCACTCTGCTGCATTCCATGTCTCAGTGCATTCTGCTTCTGTGAAGGCCCATGTTGCTGTCATATTGCACTGCCATAGTTGCTGGGACCAAGCACTACCTTCCATTGCAAGAGCATGAAGTGCCCTAGATCAAATATTTACTGATAAGTCATAATTTCACAGCCCCCACACTCAGTTAGGAGACCCCATAAATACCTCAACTCATCATTTAAGAAGCTGGGTCCTAGAGGACCTCTTAGGGGCACTGTTAATTTCCTATTAACGAAAAAACTACCCTATCCTACCTGGCATATGCCTCAGGTGTTGTTTCCACTACAGTGTTCGCCCAGATATTGTGAGTAGCCGTATTCAAGAAGATAGAAATGTCTTAGAACGACCCAGCCTTTGACCATTGGGAAAGGGAGAATGAGCCCGAGGTTTGCAGTCGAGGAGAGCCTTTTGGTTCTTTCTCAGTTGAAGGTTCACACCCAGCTCAATTAGAAGAGGAAAGAGGTCATTGCCAGGAAGATTGTGGGAAAGGGGTCTTCAGAATGCTTGTACCACTGTACTCTCTTCCCCCTATGGGATAGGAGTGGTAGGTGGGCGTCAGTGAGAAAAGGAAGGAGAGTGAAAAGACTGTCTGGCCTCTTCTTCCTGTTGAGTTCTATAACTATTCAAAAGTCACTGTCAACTTACCTTCCCTACCTAGGAAAAGACTTGATGGAGAGTGCTTGTTTACCAAATTGTGGTGTGCATTTACACTTAGTAATACAACTTTTCTTTGGATATATCTATTTTGGACTGAGTGCAAATGAACATGTTGGGTCCAGAATTGAACAAAGGAGTGAGATTTGTATAATTTGGGAAATTACAGAGTTCTTTTAATAACTCCAAAACTTTAAAAAAAAAAAAAAAAAAAGGCATTTAGTAAGTACCTGCAATTTGCCAGACTTTGTGCTAGGTATACTTTACAGATATCTCATTTTATTTTCACAACAAGCCTGGGAGGTAGACACTTTTATTATCTCTACTTTACAATTGAGGAGACTGAGGCAAACAGGTTCTCACATGGCTTGTGTCTGAGGCTAGTTTTGAACTCAGGTTTTCCTGACTCCAGGTTCAGAAATTTTCTGTGCCACCTAAGGAGATTGCTAGTTTGAATAACTAATTTTACATGTTTTGGTCTGATCATGAAACATGGGACATTACAAATTCTGAAGAATTGAAAATCAGCATCATCCTGAAGAAAATGGAAAAATGATTTTGACAGGAATTTCAGTAAGAGAGGCTGAGTAAAGAATATCATCAGGGTAATATAGGAGTGAAAAAGAAGATGCGTTGGTCACATAGTGACAGTAGTGGCTGGACGGCCTGTGGGCAATTGATATCTTCATATTATCTGTGAAATGAAAGGAAAAGTCCCCAGGGTATTTGGTAAACCCTTGCGGCAAACTTAGTAGAGGATATGGACTCCAGTGCTTCCCAATGACAGATAGATTAGTTGCGGTTTTCCTTGTTGGAGAGAGTTCACAGATCTATTTGAGGTTTTTTTTTGTTTTTTGTTTTTTTTAGCTTTTCCATTGGTTCCCCAGCCAGAATTCTTTTCTGCTGTGGAATCAGTCATTTTTCTTCCTTCCTGTCTCATGACAGGCGGTGGATGCCTGTGATATATAAAGGAATTTCCTTGAGGAGCTATGGAATTTAAAGAGGTGACAGCCCTGGAAGAGTGGTAGCATTGACTGTTTTAAGGTAATAATAAGATCATATTTATGTATTTTAAGATTTGTTTACAGATTACTTCCTGATAACTCTTGTCAGTTGAAATGCAACTATTTGTTAATCTTCATTGGGGGAATATTGAGGAAATTGAAGCTCACAGAGATTGTGTTTTGACCAGGATTACATAGCTAGTAAGTGACAGATTTGTATATGGCATCTATTGTTTTTGAAGCATAAGGAATAATAATAATAACGTTTATATTGCACCAGGTGCCAAGCTAAATGCTTTACAAATATTATCTCATTTGATTCTCATAACAGCTAGGAGCACTTATTCCCCCCCCCCTTTTTTTTTTTGTCTTTTACATTTGAGGAAAATGAGGCAAACAGATTTAAGTGACTTGGCCAGTATCACACACAGCTAGTGAGTGTCTGAGGTTGTACTTGAACTAAAAATGTCCTGACTTCAGGTCTAGCTTTCTATCTAATGGGCCATTTGGCTGCCTCCTATAATGGACATGGATAATACCGTTTCTGTAGTTTAAAGACTTATATATTCTAAGGAATGGAGGATTACATCTTGGGAGCATGTTTTTTCCCCCCTATGGGAAATATCTTCAATGGAACAAATATGATTTGATTTCCTGAAATTACTTCATAATATCAGGATCATAGCTGCTCTCTAAGGTGACATACTCATAAATCTGTGGTTCACATTTTGAAATTTATGTAAAAATAGTTTTTTTTTTGTTGTTTGTTTTTTTCTTCTCTCTCCTAGCAATGCCACCATTGTCTTAACTTAATTTTTCTGAGTTTTCAGTTTCCTCATAAAATTGGGGTAATAATATCTACCTAATGGGATTGTTGTGAGTCTCTATTGAGTTGCTCAGAGAATTATAGAAGTAAAAGGGATCTTTAAAGCCACCTAGTACACCTTCCCATTTTCCAGAGAAGGAAACTGAGGCCCAGGGAGATTAAACCATTTACCTAAGATCTCATAGGCAGTAATGCTTAGAGGACCAGTGTACTTTATATACTGTGCTGTTTAGTCTTCTCTTCTCAAAGGTACCTAGGTGGTCCTTTTTTTGTTTCCTCCCTGAAAAAGGAAAAATAGTAACTAGTTCATTATTGGTGATAGTAGTTCAATGAAGTCATTTTGAGTCTACTTTTTTTTCCTCTAAATAATGAGGGAAAATGGTGGAAAATCTACTGATTGGACTTTTATGCCTTTTCTTTCTTCTCTCTGGTAATTAATAGGCACAAAGCATCCACAAGCCTTGATAATTAGAAAATAAAGACATTATTTCCTAAAAACATCTTTCTTATCCTACTTATTTAATTAAGGCTTATTTTATGGCCTGTTTTCTCTAAATCTCTGTACTATACTGTGTAGCATAACTATTCTACTTTATTTGCTGATTGCCTTATTACAGTTTAGTGCTTAATTTATTCACCTACTTAAAGTTTGTACTAGCTTTGGAGATAATGCCATAATGCCATAAATTCACAACTCATTGTGTAATTCCTTTTCTATATTCACCCATTTTAAGTTTCATCCATGGGGCACTTTATAGTTCTAGTTTTCTGGAATTTGATGATTAGGTCTATATAGTCCTTAATAATGTCATAATCTTTGTTACAG
>JAJPUD010011082.1:33321-56806 GCA_023553655.1 Myrmecobius fasciatus | reverse complement strand
AATAGGTGAAATTCACCTATATCATTGAATGACCATCTTCTTCCCTGGAGGATAATGCTCATTCTAGCTGGATAGGATATTCTTGGCTGTAATCCAAGTTCCTTTGCCCTTTGGAATATCTGGTTCCAGGCCCTTCTATCCTTCAATGTGGAGGCTGACAGATCCTGTGTGATTCTAATTATTGATCCTCGGTATTTGAATTGTTTCTTTCTAGCTGCTAGCAGAATCTTTTCCTTGGTGCTATAGTCCTGAAATTTAGCCACGATATTCCTTGGGGTTTTAATTTTGGGGTCTCTTTCAGGAGGTGATCGGTCAATTCTTTCAATGGTGATTTTGCCCTTTGATTCTACAATCTCAGGGCAGTTTTCTTTCAAGACTTCCTGGAAGATAGTGTTTAGATTCTTTTTTTCATCATGGCTTTCAGGAAGTCCAATAATCCTTAGATTGTCTCTCCTAGATCTATTTTCTAAGTCAGTTGTTTTTCCTAGAAGATATTTCATATTTTCTTCTAATTTTTCATTTTTTTTGTTTTTGTTTGACTGATTCTTGAAGTCTTATTGAGTCATTCACTTGCATCTGTTCAATTCTTATTTTTAAAGTGTTGTTTTCTTCAGTTACCTTTTTAAGCTCCATTTGTAACTGGCCAATTGCATTTTTTTGTTCATTGCACTCTTTTTCCACTTCACTAATTTTATTTTTCAATAGATTGGTGTCTTTTTCATATCTCTTGCAGGGCATCATATCCTTCTTGCAAGATACTTTATCCTTCTTGCAGTAATTTCAATTTATTTTCCCATTTATCCTCCAGTTCTTTTATTAGGTTCTTTAAGCAATCTTCCAGAAAGGCCTTTTGAAACGGTTATCAGTGATGGTCTTTGCTGATTTCCTCTGGAGTTATGTCTAAAGGAACCTCTGGATCTGGGTTCTTCTCTTTCTCTTTATAAAAGCTGTCTATGGTGAGAGCTCTCTTTTGCCTCTTCATTTTTTTTAGACAGCGTGAATATCTCTTTAAGGCAAGGGGAAAAAAAACGGCGACTGAAACGGCCGGCGAAAGATTTTGCCCTGAGGCGCTTCGGCCAATTAATTTAAGGTGCTGGGCCGGTGGGGGCTAGGACTAAGCCAGAATTACTCCTTAAGCAAGGCAAGTTTGCCAGAACACCTGCCCCCAATCAGGGCAGAGTGTCCCGAGTGCCTCAGATAAACTCCAGGTGTTTGGAATTTGGAGTTTGGAGTTTTTTGCCAGTCTGAGCTGAGCTGAGCTGAGTCCCACCCCCACTTCCGGCCTCCACCAGTGTTCTCTGACACCGGAGTCCTCTGTTTATCCCTCTGTCCGAGCTAGACAAACCTGATGTGAAGTTTTTCAGAGATATCTGCAAGCAGTATCCAAAAATTTCCTGATTTGTTGACTTGAAGATCAGTTCAGAGGCTTATTTTATTGTTGATTTGAGAGAAGTTCGGAGGAGGGCGCAGAGAGTCACCTTTTCACTCCACCATCTTGGCTCCACCCCCTGGGCCCAGTCTTTCAAAGAAGCATTTCTGAAGTGCCTGTTGTTCATAGGCCAGGAACTGTGATCAAGTGCAACTCCTCCGTACTTGACATTTTTCACCCGGTAAACATAAAAGCTGTCCTGTATTGTTGTCATTAGCCTGATTGCTCACATGTAACCTGAAAGTACTTTACCCTTTCTTTGTGGAGAATTACAAATCAAGGTCTGATTTTCCCTAAGAAAACACCAGTTCTAGACAATTTTCAGAGGATGAAATTAAAACTATTTGTAGTCATATGAAAAGGTGCTCCAAATCACTATTGATAAGAGAAATGCAAATGAAGGCCACCCTGAGGTACAACTACACACCTGTTAGATTGGCTAAAATGACAGGAAAAGTTAATGATGAATGTTGGAGGGAATGTGGGAGGGCTGGGACACTGATGCATTGTTGGTGGAGCTGTGAACGGATACAGCCATTGTGGAGAACAATTTGGAACTATGCTCAAAAAGTTATCAAACTGTGCATACCCTTTGACCCAGTAGCATTTTTATTGGGTTTATATCCCAAAGAAATCATAAAGGAAGGAAAGGGCCCCACATGTGCAAGAATGTTTGTGGCAGCCCTTTTTGTAGTGGCAAGGTACTGGAAACTGAATAGATGCCCATCAATTGGAGAATGGCTGAACAAATTCTTGTATATGAATGTTATGGAATATTATTGTTCTGTAAGAAACTACCAGCAGGATGATTTCAGAGAGGCCTGGAGATACTTGCATGAACTGATGCTGAGTGAAATGAGCAGAACCAGGAGATCATTATACATGGCAACAACAATAGTATATGACGATCAATTCTGATGGACAGGGCTCTCTTCAACAATGAAATGTTTCAAACCAATTCCAATTGTTCACTGAAGAAAACCAGATACACCCAGAGAAAGGGATGTGAAATGTGGACCACAACATAACATTCTCATACTTTTGATTGATATTTGCTTACGTTGTATTTCCTTTATCTGATATGTCTTCTGTGTAGATACGATTTTTCTTGCACAACAATAATAAGTTTGGAAATATGTATATATATATATATATATATATTCGATTTGCCAAATATTTTAACATAATTAACACGTAGTGGATATCCTGC
Organism: Myrmecobius fasciatus; assembly: GCA_023553655.1. Taxonomy (NCBI): domain Eukaryota; kingdom Metazoa; phylum Chordata; class Mammalia; order Dasyuromorphia; family Myrmecobiidae; genus Myrmecobius; species Myrmecobius fasciatus. Next base: position 54,167 of record JAJPUD010011082.1, on the reverse strand, counting down.
CATCTAGGGGAGGGGTGGGGAGTTGGGGTGAAAAATCTGTAACAGAAAGCTATGTAAGGGTTAATGTTGAAGAATTACCCATACATATGTTTTGCAAACAAAATAAAATTTAAAAAAAGAAAACATCAGTTCTGTGCAAAAGCTGCACTGGGAGGCAGAATTGTATTCTGGAAACAACTTTGGCTTCTGTGGAGTCAGAGGACCTGGCTTCAGATACTGCCTTTGATATTTATCCTGGTGTGACCTTGGGCAACAACATAACCTTGTTTGGGCTCAGTTTGTTCTCTCCTGACTAGAAGGACAACAATGAAGTCATAAGAGTGCCTGGGAGGGTGTGTGTTCCCTTTCCTGATGCATGTCTCTTAGCAACAGCTGCTTGCTCCATATGTCTTCTATGCATCTGTTTCTCTTCTGCTGACTGCCTGAATCTGACTCTATAGTTCAAGCTTTCTTTGTTTACTTCTCTGTCTCTCCACATATACAATATACACTGTACCTGTGTGTACATATGTATGTATCTCCTGATATTTTGTAGCCCCTAATGGTTTAGCTCTGCTCCCACCTGGCAGTCCAGGACAAAGCTGGGAAGAAGCTGTCCCCTCCTCCTAATGGATCAAAATGGATGATAATAAAGAGGTAGTTTGAATGTCTGCAATTCAAGATTCCAGGTATCCTTGGAAACGACCAGTGTCCATGGCAACCAGTATTTGTAACTAGCTTCTGCTTCCTAGCTTGACACTAAATTTTGGCTCTAGAGACATGATATTGGACCAAAGGTGGGGTGGCTAATTTTATCTTGATTTTCACTGAAAGAAGTGTGAGACCATATTTTATTCTCTGTTCATTGAACAAGCCAAGGACAAACATCCTGTAGCCCAGCGGTTAAGCTACCTCCCATAGGAGCTTCAATGCGTGTTGTCTTTTTACATTTACATTGATTGAAAAATCACCTCAACAATGATTTAAAAAGATTGAGCCAAACCAGAGAGCATCAGTCACTCATTCAATGGCAAGGGCTAGGCTCTGCTGGGCCAATAAAAGTTTATTTGTGCTGCAAAGTAAGGAAAATACTACATTTTTATTTATTTTTTCAGTTATTACTAAAGAATCAATGCAGAATTAGCTAGAGTGCATTTTCCCCTTATATACCTCAGCTCATGCCTAAGGTCAGACTGTTGGAGGAAGAGGTTGGTCTTAATTAGTGTTGAAGAATTAAATTTCCTAGGCAACTGCATCAATTACTTGACTTCAGTTACACCCTATAATTGGGAAGATTTCTCAACCAAATTGATGAATCCAATCTGACCTTTTTAATACTGCAACACTCATGGAGCCAGTTTCCATCTTGGAAATTTTCCTTCTCTTCTAGGTCTCAGTTCTTCATTCTCTTGTCTCCAGAGGCTGGTTGACCCTGCTTTGCTCGTCCTTGGTTCAGCTTTCTTTGACTCTGCTCATTGCTCTCTGCTTCTATATCCTGGGAATCTCTATGTTTTTCTGACATGAGGACGTACTTTAAAACTAGTTCCAAATGAGAGATTAAATTTCCTAAGGCAGGTCTTTTGATTGATTCCCGAAGAAATATACAGACCTTGTTCTCACTTGATTTTGATGGATTGATTTGGTTAATAACTGTTCTTGCCTCAGAAGGGAATTACCTGACTTTGAAGGGGGTGGAAAAATACATGAAGCTCCATAATTTTCCGTAAAGATTCTCCCACCTCTAACAATTTATGATCTCAGGAAGCCTTCCCCTTTTCCAATCCAGCCCTTCTGAGGCCAGCACTACCAAACAGAAGAATAAATGAAGCCTTCCATAAAATGAGAAATTGTTTCTACTTAAAACCATCAATCAGCATTATCTACAGATAATGGGTTTAAGTTGTAGGCTTTCTCAGTAAGAGAAAAAAAAAAGCAAAAACCAAGGATACCCATTATAACCAATATTATTATACTAGATATGTTGACTCTGTCAATATGAGTTGAAAAAAATTAAAGGAAGTAGAATGGAGAAAGAGGAAACAAAATTTTCTCTCTTGATAGAAGGTACATATGCAGAATCCTAGAGAATAAATTAAAACTAGTTGAAAAAATGAACTTTAGCAAAATCCCAGAATATATTATAAACCGACATAAATCATCAACATTTCTACAAGTAGATACAAACAAACAAGAGATAGAAGGAAAAGTTCCATTTAAAATAACTGAAGATAGGAACTTCGTGGGACTCTACCTCTGAAAACAAGCTCAGGAACTATGTGAAACACAAAATAATTTGGATATAACTAAAGTGGTAGCTAATCAACTGGAAAAACATCACTTGCTCATGGATAAGTTGAGCCAATATGTCAAAATGACAAATTTATGTGACACAATTTAAAAAGAGAAGATATGGAGAAGGGGAGGGGAAGAGTTCCTAGGCTAGGCAGTTTCTAAAACCTCTCACTTACTTACATTCAGACTTCTGGGGCCCAGAGAAGGAACCCTTGTCCAGTAAACTGATCCTTGAATCCAGGTAACCAAGTTGCTATTTTAACTAACTGTGCTTTAATAGATCCTGTGCCTAGGCTGCTCACTGAAGACTTTGTTTCCAGTAGCCTTAGTATTCATAATGTGGCTTAGAGCCAACATCTTCCTTTAAAAGCTTTCTCCTCCCCCGCCCTAATTGCCAATGATTTGCTCGTGTTATTTAGCCCACCTGCTTTGGGGAAGTCAATCGTTGTTAAACAGAACCCTGTGTGAGTGTCCTCAGTCCGACTCTGAATCTAATGTTCTCCAGCAGCATCACCCAGTCATGGGAGCAATAAGAAGATTGTATGATGATCAATTCTGATGCATGTGTCTTTCTTCAACAATGAGATGATTCAAACTAGTTCCAATTATTCAGTGATGAAAAGAGCTGTCTACAACCAGAGAGAGGAGTGTGGAAGGGGAAAGAAGAGTCAGATATAAAAGAATGGCAAAAGTAATGAAAGCAAAGTGCTTTCAGAAACTTTTGCTTTGTTTGGTAATGAGAAAAATTATAAATCCATATATAAAGTACCTTTCATTACAAAAATATCCTATAAAGGTCAAATGAGATAATGGATGTGAAAGAGGTCAGAAAAGACATTAATGATTAGAGAAATATAAGGGGTGATTAACATCTACGCTCTTTCCCAGTTCTTTAGTGTCTAGTTTGTGATAGCATCTTTGGATTGCAGTCTCTCACACACTTTTGTGAAAAGGCAGTACAAAAGAGTGTTAATTTTACTTATTTTGCAAAATCAGGATTACTTTGGATTTGTTAATTTTAAAGTATTGTGGTTTTTTAAGTATGTTTTTTGCTTTCAATTATGTTCTGAAATTACCTTTCCCAGTGTGTAAGCTGTTATTTAAAAGAGCTTTTTAATAGGTTGGCATTTTATTTGGCATTTTATGTCATATACATGGTTGATTGTTGGATGTGACAAATAATTCAGACCAACAAACACTGTTGCTATGAATTGGACTTTTTACTTTCAATAATATGCTGTCCTTCTAATATGCCTTTTGAATTTTAAATAAAACATCCATTTAGTTTCCCTTTTACTCTTGCATTAAAAAAAAAAGAAATGATGATCAGTATTATTTCAGAGAGGTCTGGAGAGACTTAAATGAACTGATGCTAAGTGAAATGAGCAGAACCAGGAGATCTTGTACAGAACAACAAAAAGATTAAAGGAAGATCAACTCTGATGGATGTGGCTGGTTTCAACAATGAGATGATTGACGCCAGTTCCAAAGATCTAGTGATGAAGAGAGCCATCTACACCCAGAGAGAGGTCTAGGGGAACTGAGTGGGGATCACAGCATAACACTTTGACTCTTTTTGCTGTTTGTGTGCATTTTGTTTTCTTGCCCATTTTTATCCAGTTTGATCTGATTTTACTTGTGTAACTCGATAATTGTATAAAGATGTATATGCATATTGGATTAAACATATATTTTTAACATCTTTAACACATATTGGAATACTTGCATTCTAGAAGAGGGAGTTTGGGGGAAGGGAAGGAAAATTTGGAATACATGATTTTGCAAGGATCAGTGTTAAAAAATTACCCATGCATATATTTGGAAAAAATGTTGTAAAAAAAACTAAATAAATAAAAATTATGTAAAAATATTTATTACCCACAATTTCTTGTAATATCTTATTAGAGGTCAAAGAGAATGGAAGTTATATGAACACCAGCATATTTTAATGTAATAAAATCCCAATTACAAAAGTATAAACTTTTAGGAAGCTAAGAAGTTGTGATTTTATTTCTAAATGATCTTTACCTTTACCAAATTATTCACCTTTTGATATTTTTTTTCCCTTAGAAGTATTTTTCAGTTGTTCTCTGGAAAATATCGAAAGGCAATCCCGAAATTATGTTTTCATGAAAAAACAAGTTAGATGAGAATTTGAGAAGCTGGAATTGCTATGGCAACCTCTCTGTGACTGCTTTCCAGATTATAGAAATAGCGCCTGTAAAACAAGAAACAGCACTACAATAAACCCCTAATATTACCACTGAAAAAAGAGGAATGCTATGCACCCTCTATATCCTAGGCAATGGGATTATTGTTGGTGATACAGAAAGATGCAAAAGACAGGGCCCTTCACTTTACTGTTAATGAGCTGGAGAATACCTAGACAGGATGAACAGGATAGTCAAAAGTCAAAAATTTATGCCACCTGAGGAGGAAGAAAACTATGGTGTCTCAGTTATTTTTTCAATAAACATTTATAAAGGTCCTACCATATACCAGGCACTTAGGAAGAAAAAAAACACCCAAACAATCAGTTTTCTCAAGGACCTCAGAGTTTACTGGAAGAGGCGATATACAAACAGCTAATGTACCAACAAATCATATATAGGGCAAATTGGAAAGAATCAAGAGAACAAGGTCCCTGGAAGTGAGGAGGCTCAGGAAAGACTTCTTGTAGAAGGTGGGATACTCACTGGGATGTGAAGGAAGTCAGGGAAACCAAGAGGGGAAGATGAGGAGGGAGAGCATGGCAGGGAGCAGGGGCAGCCTGGGAAAATGGCCAGAGATGGAAGATGGACTGTCCTGTGCAAAGAGCAGCAAGGAAGAGACAGTCACTTGGTCACAGACTATCTGGAAAGAGAGTGTATGTGTAGGAGAACTGCACAGGTTTGGGCATCTTGTCATGGGCTTTGGGTGCCAAGCAGAGGATTTTACATTCAGTCCTTGATGTAAAAGGGAGTTGCTAGAACATCTTGGGGATGGAGGTGTGTGACAAGGTCAGACCTAGCCTTGGGAAGTTCACTCTGGCAGCAGTGTGGAGGACAGAGAGCTGTGGCAGGAAGCAAACCCAGCAGCTATTGTAGTACAGGCAGGAGGAGAGGAGGGATATCTCCCCTGATTCCTCTCCAGAATGGCCTGCTCCTTCTTCAGGTGTATAGAGGGTGGTCCTTTGCCACATGGACGAGACAGACATCAGGGATCAGAGCAATGGGTGGATCTTTCTAAAGAGAGTAAAACTTGATGCAAAAAATACCCACCCCAAACTGATTTGCAGAAGTAAAGCCTGAGATGCTTCCTGTCCTTAGGTCTGGTTGGTTTCTTTCTTCACCTAGCCTGCCCTGTGAGTGGGACCTGGTTGGCAGTGTAGGGGAGCTTCTGGCCTCCTCTCTATGGGACATACTTCCTCCCAGTGATGGCTGTGAGAGATGGACTGGATGGAGGCTAGCTGGGCTAGAGAATGCTGCCACTACAGGGACTTTGGTGTGTTTTGTGCCTCTTGGGACAGTTGGTCAGCAGTTGTTTCTGCTAGTGATGAGGAAGGTGGGCTCTGTCTTTCCAGTGGTTTCTCTCTTCCACGATGATTGTGCCAGCTGGGCTGAAAGGGGCCTTTTCTTGCCAAGGTTCTGAAGCTGAGGGCTAGGGTCTGTCTCCATCTGGGTCTGTGAAGAGATGCTGGAAAAGGTGAAAGTGATGTATTGATTTGTCTGCCACATGCTTACTTCTGTCTCTCCAGTGTCTCAGAACAACACTGCCTGAAGCAGTTAACACTTTGAGGCAAGCACAGCACATGGAAACTCCATCCTCTCAAGTTCTCATCCCACTTTCTTTCTCTTGATATTTCTGACATTGCCTTTTGATTTTTTCCAGAGATCAACTGGTGGAGGCTACTGATTACCTAAGAGCCTGAAACCCATCTTCTACTTAAGGAAAGCTCTGTTCTCCTAGCCATGAATGAATGAATTTATGGAAAATATTTTTGAGCACTTACTAGGTGCACAGAATATGCACTAAGTGATGTCAGTCTGAATGGCTGGGTACAGTTGGTAGAGAAGACTGAGGATGACATGACATGTGAATTATCTTAGCAACAAGCATTTATTAAGTGTCTAAAAAGTACTAAGAATTTGGGAAGAAAAATAAAAGCCAAAGCCAATCCCTGTTCTTAAAGATCTCTTATCCAATAAGAAAAGCATGATATAAACAGATGAAGTGCAAAGAAAGCATAGACCGGGTGAAAATGAGGGCAGACTGTAGACAACGAAGAGTTAAGAAGAGGGAAAAAGGAAATAGAAGCGACTATTGTAAGTGGTCTTTTCAAGGAATTTCATCCCAAAAAGAAAATTGGTATGTTGAATGATGAACAAAGGGGTTAGATGGATCTAGGAAGAGACATTTTTAAGGGTGGGGGAGAGACATGTTTGTAATCAGGCAGTACACAGGGAGATACAGAAAGGAGAGACCTGGGTGAAAGAGGTAATAGCCTGCTGGAAGAAATGGGTTGAAAGGGGACCAGTCAAGCAGGTACAGAGGGATGTGGGTGAATAAGGAGTAAATTCAACGTTCTTATTTAGTTGGGGGCAAAGAAGGAGATAGTGGCAGAGGACATCTAAGTGATGAAAGAGGAGGGCACAAGAAAGAGCTATCAAGGTATATTTAGTAAAATATGAGGAAAGATACTCATTTGAGAAGGTAAGGTGTAAAGGAGCCACAGGAGACTTCAGAAGGATGAAAATTTTCTCAAGAGTCCTTGTGATCACTAGGAGAGAGTAAATTAGAGAGGTATAAATAGATTCCTCTGGGGCTGTTGGACTAGATTTGTTAATTTTGTTTAATGTAATTCTTGTTTTAGTATGGCAGAAAGAGGAAGGGATCAAATGCAAGTGAAGAAACACTCTCACACATGGCTTCCAATTAAAATTTTAAAAATATCGTGATGAATTTGGCATCAGCATTTTACTAATTTTATGTCAAATAATTTCACATTGGGAAATGGAAATGAAATGGCATTTAGGGCCTTGCCTTTCATTATACTGTTTTTTTTTTAAATTTTCAATGTTTTTAATTTTTTTTTTGCTTTTTTACTGGGTTAGGTGACTTGCCCAATGTCACACAGCTAGGACGTGTTAAGTGTCTGAAGACAGATTTGAACTCAGGTCTTCCTGAATTCAGGGCTAGTGCTATATCCACTGCTCCACCTAGCTGCCCCTCATTATTTTATTTATATACCTGTAAGAAGAATATGGTTTTCAGGGAGGTGAGCTCCCTGAAGTAGAGGATTTTTTTTCTGCGATGGTGATACAACATATATTGCTGTCTATGGTGATGACAGATGCCTGGTGAGAATCTGGGCACATCTGACCATGGTTGGGTCATTTTTCTGTTGTGTCTTATGGTTTGCAATCTCACTTGGGGTTTTCCCAGCAAAGATATTAGAGTGGTTTTCCCTTTCTTTTTCCACCTTATTTTATAGATGAAAAATTGAGGTAAAGATTGTTAAGTGATTTGCCCAGGATTACAAGGGTAATAAGTGCCTGAGGTCAGATTTGAATTGCTGAAGATGAGCCTTCCTGACTCCAGGTCTAGCACTCTATCTACTGAACAACCTATTTGCCCGTGGTTGTGCTGCCATGTCCACACGGGGTCACTCTGATGCACAGGGGAGTGTTTATAGAGTAGGTGGCTTAATGAGAGCCTGCCTGGCAGAGCTGTCCTGGGTCTTTGGACCTGAAGTGATGTTAATTAGCTCTGATGATATCTCAACTAACCTTAGCTGTTGGTACATCCTTGAAAATTCTTTCAGCAAAAGATCAGATTGGGAAAAGGACTTCTCACATTAGAGGGAGAGGAGGATGTGGACAAGAATGCCATTAAAGAATTCAATTCAGGCCAATAAGCAGCTGGTGAATGTTTATGAAATTGGATCCTTTTGGGAAATGGCTTTTAACATTTCAAAAAATAAACTTGACTCTTCTCCTTCCACTCTTTTACTGTGAGATGGGAGGGTAAGAGACAGCACAATCTAAAGGGCACACGGTTGAATTCTGAGGCAGGAAAACCTCAGACACCTCCCATCACCACTCTGGCCTCCAGGTTTTTCCTGTGTAAATGGTGAAATTTTGACTAATTCACCTAGGAGGTTTCTTCCAAATCTCTGAGGCTAAGTGAGATGTAAAGCAAGCGCCTTTACCTCCCTGGGCTTCATTTTCCTCTGTAGCATAAGGGGATTGGACAATGTACAGTCAGCATGCTTTGAGCTAGTCACTTAAGTCTATGATCTTCTGGACTCATTCTGAGATTTAAGGTAAGGACTGAAGGAAGAAGTAATTGGGGCAGCAGACAGAGCATATACATAAGAGATTTAAAGAAGAGGCTTGACTTGGGGGGGAGCCCTTGGTCCAGTAACTGGAACTGTGAGGCATGGATTTGGAGGAATCAGATTAGAGTCCCAACTCTGGTGCTGATATGAAGGTACATCTAGGGTCTCCCTCAGTGTAGGATTTTTGTACGCTTCAGAGTTAATTTTACGTTAGAATTGGCATTTTCCTGTTTTGACATTGGTAAATTTTTTGGCCAAAATTGAGTCGTTCTTTAGCAAATATCCCTCCTAGGGGAAACCAGCCCTTCATTTTTACATTTTTTATCCATTTGAGCTGGTGATTTAAGGCTATGATCCTCTTGACCTACTTTGTGGTTTAAGGTAAGAGCTGGAGGAAGAAGGAATTGGGGCATTAGAGAAAGCACACATATAAGAAATTTGAGGGAGAGACTTGACTTGGGTTGGAGCCCAAGATCCACTGGCTAGAATAGAGGGACAGGGAGTTGGAGGAGCCAGATTAGAGTCCCAACTCTGGTGCTGATAGAAAGACACATCTAGAGTATCCCTCAGTGTATGATTTTTTTATACACTTCAGAGTTAATTTTACTTTGGACTTGGCGTTTTCCTGTTTTGGCACTGGTAAATTGAGTCGTTATTTATCAAATATCCCTCCTAGGGAAAACCAGCCCTTCATTTGTACATTTTTCCTCCAAGTTTTGTCCTTGTCATTGGCTGCATTCCCACTTTTCCTGGAGCACAGCCCCTGGGCTTGGTTGCTTTCCCCTTTCCTTGGATTCACTTTCTGGGGAACCTCTGACAGGGCTGCCTCTCTGCCAAGCAATGAGCAGAACATAGCCAGTGATCTTTCCAGTTTTTTGAATTCGAGGTGACTTGGGGTCAGTTTTTGAAGTCACCCTGTACCCTTCACCAACTTTAGTCCGTATTTATTGGGGGTACTGAGTCAGCTCAGGTCTCCATGGTCCAGGCAAGTATCTGACAGCCTGTAGGGACTCCTGGCTAGATGTCTGGACATCCTGAGGACCTTTGGGCCCCATCACTGATGCTCCTTGTGGGTAAGGATGAATCATGAATCCTGAGAGGATCCTTAGGTTTCTGCCTCACCTTTTCTTCCTTCAATGGAGGAACTGCCCAGCAGCAATGACCTCCAGTATCCTCCATCCCATGTTTGACCAGGGGAACACAAGCATGCAGCCACAGTGCCGCCATGGCTCTGCCAGCCCCTCGCCTACTTTTGCCTCTCCTTTCTTGGAGAAAGCAGAGTGAGAGCCACCCCTCCTTCACACAACCCCCTTCCTCTCTGTTTTGGGGTTTGTCAGGAATCCATGTCCAATTCAGAGGCTGCGGCTCTGGGTCAGCTACAGCTGCCGGGCTCTTCCTTTCTGTGGAGCCCAGAAGTGACCCTCTGCCTCCTTGTTCCTCCAGTTTTCGATAAAAGGAGAGAGCTTGGACAACCACAAGCTGAGCTCAGTCCTTCCTCCAGCCCCAAGAGCTGCCCTAAGGAGCGTGGGTCTCTGCTCAGTCCTAGTGCCTTCTGCAAGTGGAAGATGCACTCTGACACCTTCTCCTCACCAGTCTGGGTGATAGAAATGGAGAGAAATGTTGTGAGGGTGGCTTTTCATTGCTCCAAGTCTTCCAGAATAGTCTTTTCCAGAGAGACATTTGCAATTAGAGAGTGTAACAGTGGTGAAGTAGTTACTACCTTTGCTCAACATCCTTGATCCTGCAGAGTTAATTAAGACTAAACTCTTCCTCCCATCATCTGACTTTAGACAGAAACTGAGATTTTTTAGGGGCAAATGAAGTCTACATAACCCTGGAGGGATTACTAAACGAAAAAACAAGACATTTTCCCTTTTGTCAGATAGCATAAAAGAACGTAAGTAAGTCACAGCTTAGGCCCTACCATTGTATGAGACTGATGCTCGCTGCTTTGGGCCTACCATTATGAAATATTGCTGAGCTGAATCAATTACCCAATGTCAATATTAAAAGGCATTGAACTCCCTGTTCTAAAAAGCCGAATCACTGGGCCCCAGGATACTTGCCCTTGGCTTGTCCAAAGAGAACCTCACCTTTTCCAATGGAAATCCAGATCAAGCCAGCCACCTTACCTTGAGCAGAGTATAATCTCTCTAGAGGCAAAATAAATGAGGATCCAATGAACCTGAAGCAGCTTGTTCTAATCACTGGTTGTCATGGTGACTGGTCGTTGCCAAGGATACCTGGTATCCTGAGTTTCAGACATTCAGGCTACCTCTTTATGATGCATCCATTATGATCCATAGGGGGAGGAGGGGCCAGCTTCTTCCCAGCTTTGTCCTGGACAGCCAGCTGGGAGCAGATCTAAATCACCAGGGGGACAAAACTTCAGGAGATCCCTACATAGGTGCACAAAGCACATTATACACACACACACACACACACACACACACACACACACACGGTGTTAATATTCACAGCATCTTTTACCTACTGGAACACACTTGCTCCTCAGCACAAAGAGAAGCCAACTGAAGACGGGGGAGCATCGGGAAAAGTTTGGTGGGGGGGGAGGGAAGAGAAGAGAAACAGAAGAAATGGAGGGGCTGAGACAGAAGCAGGGGAGAGGGCAATTACCTCACTCACAGACACTGAGGCACTAGTGGGTCCCTTAGGATCTGTCAGTCTGGAAGATGGGGGCAAGATGGACATCATGGAGGGGAGGGTTTAAAGTGGGAAGGAGAGGGAACTCTGTGTCCCCCAGCTGATGTGGTCCCCACACATCCTCACCTTCAGACAATGACTTACAGGTAACTGAAAGTGGGAGGGGTTGGTACCTATGACATCACCACAGGCCAGGGCTAGTCTCCGAAAGGGAGGGGAGGGGACTCTGTGAAATCAGATCCAGAGTAGTGAGGACCATCCCCCAGTCATTTCCATCACCCAGCCTGGCTAGGGAAGGGGCCACACTCCATCATGCCCCTGGAGTTGTGCCTGTGACTGAGCAGAGTCTCAGGTTTCTGAGGCCCAGCCCTGTAAACTGGGGTGTGTGTAAGGGCTGGGGGGCAGCAGCTGAGCTAAACTTGGGCTGGTCAAGGGGTGGCCACTTTATGGAAACTTTGAGGGTAGAACAAAGAGAGGAAGAGGTAGGTCCAAAGAGAGGTGTCCTGGATTCAACAAAACTAAGTGCCAGGCTGTCTCTCTATCCTATTTAAATTTTATATTATTAGATTTTACACACAAGTCTTTAGCCTATCTAGATCTTTCTGGATCTTGACTCTGTAATGCAGTTGGGGGCTATCTCCAAATATAATAAGGATGCCGTCTATGCCCTTTGTCCAAGCAATTCATAAAAAAAGTTAGGCAGGAAAAGGTTAATGCCAATTCTTTGGAGTATTCCAGTAGAGACCCCATTCCCTTATATTTCAATCAGTCAGTCAATTCCAGGTTTAATTTCACTATCACCTGGGCAATATCTCTGTACCATCAGTACAAAAGAGCACTGAATAGTTTATCAAATATTTTGCACAAATTTATGTGAACTTGTGTCTACCGTGTTCTGAGTGACCACTTTAGCAACTCTGTTGAAAGCAGAAATGAAGTTAGTCTGGTTTGTCTTATATTTGATGAAATCATGATAATTTTTTTCTTGTCATATGTCTCATTTCTGGATGTTCTTTAGCTATCTTTTTTAGAACATGATCTATCTATGGCACAAAATTATTCAATAATTTTAGGTAGAATTTTCATTTTCATTATATTGGCTCATCCTATCCACGAACAACTGATATTACTCCAGTTGCTTAGATCTGATTTCTTGTATGTGAAAAGTATTTTGCCTTTTACACAGGAAAAACCTGTAGGCCAGAGTGGTGATGGGAGGTGTCTGAAGTTTTCCTGTCTCAGAATTCAGCTGTGTGCCCTTTGGGTTGTGCTGCCTCTTACTTTCCTATCTCACAGTAAAAGAGTGGAAGGAGAAGAGGCCAGTTTCTTTGTGAAATGTTAAAAGCCTTTCAGCAAAAGGATCAAATTTTGTAAACGTTCAGCAGCCGCTTATTGGCCTGCATTGAATTCTTTGATGGCATTCTTGTCCACATCCTCCTCTCCCTCTAATGTGAGAAGTCCTTTTCCCAATCTGATCTTTTGCTGAAACAAGTTTTCAAGGATCTACCAATAGCTAAGCTTAGGTGAGATATCATCACTTCAGCACCAAAGACCCTGGACAGCTCCGCCAGGCCTGCTCTCTGTAAGCCACCTACTCTAGTAACACACACCTATGCATCACAGGGACCTCGTGGGGACATGGCAGCACAACCATGGTTAAATAGGTTGTTCAGTGGATAGAGGGCTGGATCCGGAGTCAGGAGGGCTCTTCTTCAGCACTTCAAATCTGGCCTCAGACACTTATTACCCTTGCAGTCCTGGGTAAATCACTTAATAATCTTTGCCTCAGTACTTCATGTATAAAATAAAGTGGAGAAGGAAATGGCAACCCACTAATATCTTTGCCGGAAATACCCCAAGTGGGATTGCAAACCATCACACACAACAGAAAAATGACCCAATCATGGTCAGATGTGCACAGATTCTCACTGGGCATCCGTCATCACTACAGACAGTAATATTTCTTGTATCACTATCACAAAAAAAATTCTCTACTTCACGGAGTTCACCTCTCTGAAAACCAAATTCTTTCTACAGCTATATTAATAAAATAATGAGGGGTACCTAGGTGGAGTGGTGGAAAGAGTATCAGCGTTGAAGTCAGGAAGAACTGAGTTCAAATCTTACTTCAGACACTTAATTCGTTCTAGCTGTGTGAACATGGGCAAGTCACTTACCCCCAATTGCGTCAGTAAAAAAGCAAAAATTAAAAAAAATTAAAAAATAAAAAAAACAGAATTATGAAAGGCAAGGCCCTAAATGCCATTTCATTTACATTTCCCAATGTGAAATTATTTGCCATCAAATTAGTAAAAGGCTGATGCCAAATTTATCACGATATTTTAAAAATTTCAATTGGAAGCCATGTGTGAGAGTGTTTCTTCACATGCATTTGATCCATGCATCTTTCTGCCACACTAAAAGAACAATTACATTAACCAAATTTGATAAATCTAGTCGAACAGCCCCAGTGGATTCGATCCTTGCCTCTTTCTGCCACACTAAAACAACAATTACATTAACCAAAAGTTGACAAATCGAGTCAGACATCCCAGAGGAATCTATTTATACCTTTCTAATTTACTCACTCCCCCACTGGTCACATTGAGTCTTCAGAAAATTTTCATCCTACTGAAGTCTCCTGTGGCTCCTTTACACCCCACCTTCTCAAATGAGAATCTTTCCTCATATTTTACTAAATATACCTTGATAGCTCTTTCTTGTGACCTCCTCCTCCTCTTTCATCACTTAGATGTCCTCTGCCACTATCTCCTTCTTTGCCCCCATCTAAAACAGAGCATTGAATTTACTCCTTATTCACCCACATCCCTCTGTACCTGCTTGACTGGTCCCCTTCCAACCCATTTCTTCCAGCAGGCTATTACCTCTTTCACCCAGTTCTCTCCTTTCAGTATCTCCCTGTGTACTGGCTGCTTCCTGCTGATTACAAACATGTCTAACCCCTACCCTTAAAAATGTCTCTTCCTAGATCCATCTAACCCTTTTGTTCATCATCCAATATACCAATTTTCTTTTTGGGATAAAATTCCTTGAAAAGACCACTTACAATAGTCGCTTCTATTTCCTTTTTCCCTCTTCTTAATGCTCTGTTGTCTACAGTCTGCCCTCATTTTCACTCGGTCTATGCTTTCTTTGTACTTCATCTGTTTATATCTTGCTTCCCCTATTAGATATGAGATTTTTAAGAAAAGGGATTGTCTTTGGCTTTTAATTTTTCCCCAAATTCCTAGTACTTTAAGGCACTTTATAAATACTTGTTGCAAAGATAACTGATATGTCATGCTTTTCTTCATCCTCAATCTTTCTCTACCAACTGCACCCAGCCATTCAGGACCTCATCACTTAATGCATATTCTGTGCACCTAGTAAATGCTCAACAAATATTTTTCATGAATTCATTCATTCATGGCTGGGAGAACAAAACTTTCCTTAAATAGAAAATGGGTTTCAGGCTCTTAGGTAATCAGTAGCCTCCACCAGTTAATCTCTGGAAAAATTCAAAAGGCAATGTCAGAAATATCAAGAGAATGAAATGGGATGAGAACTTGAGAAGATGCAGTTTCCATGGAAACACTTTCCCAAAGTATTTTGAAGATGATAAAAATAGCACTTGGGAATTGTCCTTCAGGATGTGCTGTGCTTGCTTCACAGTGTTAACTGTTTGAGACGGTGTTGTTCTGAGACACTGGAGAGACAGAAGGAAGCACGTGGCAGACAAGTCAATTCATCACTCTAACCTTGTCCGGCATCTCCTCTCAGACCCAGATGGAGCCAGACCCCAGCCCTCAAAATCAAAACCTTGGCAAGAACAAGCCCTTTTAAGCTACCAGACCTGCTTTCAGCCCAGCTGTCAGAGCCATAGTGGAATATAGAAACCACTGGAAAGACAGAGCCCACCTTCCTCATCACTAGCAGAAACAACTGGTGACCAACTGTCCAGATACACACAATACACACCAAAGTCCCAGCAGTGGCAGCATTCTCTAGCCCAGGTAGCCTACATCCAACCCAACTCTCACAGTCATCACTAGGGAAAGTAGGTCCCATACAGAGGAGACCAGAAGCTTTACTAAACTGCCAACCAGGTGCTGCTCAAAGGGCAGGCTAGGTGAAGAAGGGAACCAACCTCAGGTAGGGACAGGAAGCATCTCAGGCTTTACTTTGTGATTTTGCAAATCAATCTGGGGTGGGTATTTTTGCATCAAGTTTTCCTCTCTCTTAGAAAGATCCACCCATTGCTCTGATCCCCGACGTCTGTCTCATCCATTTGGCAAAAGACCACCCTGAAGAAGCAGCAGGCCATTCTGGAGAGGAATCAGGGCAGACACCCCTCCTCTCCTCCTGCATGGACTACTCCAATAGCTGCTGGGTTGGCTTCCTGCCACAGGTCTATGTCCTCCACACTGCTGCCAGAGTGAACTTCCTAAGGCCAGGTCTGAACTTGTCACACACCTCCATCACCAAGATATTCTAGCAACTCCCTTTGCCCTCAAGGATTGAATGTAAAATCCTCTGTTTGGTACCCAAAGCCCAACCCAATCTGCCCAAATCTGTGCAGTTCTCCTACACATACACTCTCTTTCCAGATAGTGTGTGTCTCCTCCTTGCTGCTCTTTGCACATGACAGTCCATCTTCCAGCTCTGGCCATTTTCCCAGGCTGCCCCTGCTCCCTGCCATGCTCTCCCTCCTCATCTGCCCCTCCTGGTTTCCCTGACTTCCTTCACATCCCAGTGTGTATCCCACCTTTTAGAAGAACTCTTTCCTGAGCCTCCTCACTTCCAGGGATCTTGTTCTCTTGTTTCTTTCCAATTTGTCCTATATATGATCCGTTGGTATATTAGCTAGGGGGACAGCAGCTGAGCTTAACTTGGGCTGGTTAAGGGCTGGCCACTTTATGGAAACTTTGAGGGTAGAACAAAGAGAGGAAGAGGTAGGTCCAAAGAGAGGTGTCCTGGACTCAGCAAAACTAACTTCCAGGCTCGCTATCTATCCTATTTAAAGTGTATGTTATTAGATTTTACACACAAGTCTTTAGCCTATCTAGATCTTTCTGGATCTTGACTCTTTAATGCAGTTGGGGGCTATCTCCAAATCTAATAAGGATGCCATCTATGCCCTTTGTCC
This sequence comes from Myrmecobius fasciatus, assembly GCA_023553655.1. NCBI lineage: Eukaryota > Metazoa > Chordata > Mammalia > Dasyuromorphia > Myrmecobiidae > Myrmecobius > Myrmecobius fasciatus. The sequence goes on along the minus strand of JAJPUD010011082.1, from coordinate 37,767 downwards.
AAGAAATTCATAAAAAGTTAGGCAGGACAAAGTTAATGGCAATTCTTTGGAGTACTCCACTAGAGACCCCATTCCCTCATATCCCAATCAATCAGTCAATTCCAGGTTTAATTTCACTATCACATGGACAACATCTTTGTACCATCAGTACAAAAGAGCACTGAATAATTTATCAAATATTTTGCACAAATCTATGTGAACTTGTGTCTACTGTGTTCTGGCTGACCACTTCAGCAACTCTGTTCAAAACAGAAATGAAGTTAGTCTGGCTTAGCCTATATTTGATGAAATGATTATGATTTTTCTTTTCACAATTCCTATTTCTGGATGTTCTTTAGCTATCTTTTTAGAACATGATCTATCTATGGCACAACATTATTCAATAATTTTAGGTAGAATTTTCATTTTTATTATATTGGCTCATCCTATCCACGAACAACTGATATTGCTCCATGTGATTAGATCTGATTTCTTGTATGTGAAAAGTATTCTGTTTTCTTAAACGTCCGGAGTATGTCTTGACAGGTATATTCCCAAGTATTTTAAAATATTTACACTAATTTTAAATGGGATATTCCCCTATCTATTGCTGCTGGGTTTGTTGGTTATATATAGAAGTATTATTGATTTATATCGGTTTATTTTATATACTTTGACTGTGGTAAGGTTGTTACATATTTCAACTACTATTCTAAAAGAATAAAAATTGTTTCCTCATTGCCTATTCTAAATCTTTCCATTTTTTCCTTTTCTCATTGTTAAAGCTAACATTTCTAATACAATATTGAATAATGGAGGTGATAATGGACATCCTTGCTTCATTTCTGGTCTTATCTCCGTTAAAAATATAGCATAAACATAATTATAGATGTTTTAGGGAAAGCCACATTTATTCCTGTCTTCTCTAGAGCTAGACTAAGTATGCTTAAGTTGGGGAAGCGTTCTTTAAATCATAGACTGTTCAAACTGGAAGAATCTTTATGTAAAAGTGTGGAACTTCCTTGATTATCCTACCTTGTATAAAGTTACTAAATACATTTCTTTTTTTAATTTTTTTAAATTTTATTTGCATAACATATGTGTGGGTAATTCTTCAACAATAACCCTTACATAGCTTTCCGTTACAAATTTTTCCCCCAACTCCCCACCCCTCCCCTAGATGGCAGGATATCCACTACATGTTAATTATGTTAAAATATTGGCAAATAGAATATATGTATACATATTTCCAAACTTATCATTGTTGTGCAAGAAAAATCTTATCTACACAAAAGATATATCAGATAAAGGAAACACAATGTAAGCAAACATCAATCAAGGAGTATGAGAATGTTATGTTGTGGTCCACATTTCACATCTCTCTCTCTGGGTGTATATGGCTTTCTTCAGTGAACAATTGGAGGTGGTTTGAAACATTTCATTGTTGAAGAGAGCCATGTCCATCAGAATTGATCGTCATATAGTACTGTTGTTGCCGTGTATAATGATCTCCTGGTTCTGCTCATTTCACTCAGCATCAGTTCATGTAAGTCTCTCCAGGCCTCTCTGAAATCATCTTGGTGGTCATTTCTTACAGAAAAATAATATTCCATACTATTCATATACCATAATTTATTCAGGCATTCTCCAATTGAAGGGCATCTATTCAATTTCCAGTTTCTAGCCACTACAAAAAGGGCTGCCACAAACATTCTTGCACATGTGGGGCCTTTTCCTTCCTTTATGATTTCTTTGGGATATAAGCCCGATAGAAATGCTGCTGGGTCAGAGGGTATGCAGTTTGATAACTTTTTGAGCATAGCTCCAAATTGTTCTCCACAATGGCTGTATCCGTTCACAGCTCCACCAACAATGCATCAGTGTCCCAGCCCTCCCATATCCCCTCCAACATTCATCATTAACTTTTCCTGTCATTTTACCCAATCTGACAGATGTGAGGTGTTATCTCAGGATTGTCTTGATTTGCATTTCTCTGATCAATAGTGATTTGGAGCACCTTTTCATATTACTATAAATAGTTTTAATTTCATCCTCTGATAACTGTCTGTTCATATCCCTTGACCATTTATTAATTGGAGAATAGCTTGAATTTTTATAAATATGAGACAATTCTCTATATATTTTAGAGATGAGACCTTTATCAGAACCCTTAAATGTAAAGATGATTTCCCAATTTATTGCTTCCCTCCTAATCTTGTCTGCATTGATTTTGTTTGTACAAAAACTTTTTAACTTAATATAGTCAAAATTATCTACCTGGTTTTCAATTAAGAGTTCCAGTTCTTCTTTGGACATAAATTTATTCCATCTCCATAGGTCTGAGAGGTAAACTATATTACATTCCTCTAATTTACTTATAGTATCTCTCTTTATATCCAGATCATGAACCCATTTAGATCTTATCTTGGTATGTGGTGTTAGATGTGGGTCAAGCCCTAATTTCTTCCACACTATTTTCCAATTTTCCCAGCAGTTTTTATCATATAGTGAGTACTTATCCTAGAAGCTGGAATCTTTGGGTTTATCCAACACTAAATTGCAATAGTTATTGCCTAGTTTGTCTTGTGATTCTATCCTATTCCACTGATCGACTACTCTATTTCTTAGCCAGTACCAAATGGTTTTGATGACCGCTGCTTTATAATATAGTTTTAGATCTGGTACAGCAAGTCCACCATCATCAGCCTTTTTTTTCATTAATCCCCTTGAAATTCTTGACCTTTTGTTTTTCCAAATGAACTTTGCTACTATTTTTTCTAGATCTGTAAGATAATTTTTTGGGAGTTTGATTGGTATGGCACTAAATAAGTACATTAGTTTGGGTAGTATTGTCATTTTTATTATATTTGCTCGTCCCACCCATGAGCATTTTAAGTTTTTCCAATTGACTAGGTCTGATATGATTTGTGTGGAAAGTGTTTTGTAGTTTAGTTCATATAGTTTCTGACTATCACTTGTCAGATAAATTCCCAAATATTTTATACTATCAACAGGTATTTTGAATGGAATTTCTTTTTGTATCTCTTGCTGCTGAACTTTATTGGTAATATATAAAAATGCTGATGATTTATGTGGATTTATTTTGTATCCTGCAACTTTGCTAAAGTTGTGAATTGTTTCCAGTAGTTTTTTAGTTGAGTCTTTAGGGTTCCCTACGTATATCATCATGTCATCTGCAAAGAGTGATAATTTGGTTTCCTCATTACCTACTCTAATTCCTTTAATCTCTTTTGCTTCTCTTACTGCCAAAGCTAACATTTCTAAGGCAATATTAAATAATAATGGTGACAGTGGGCAGCCTTGTTTCACTCCTGATCTTATTGGGAATGGTTCCAGTTTGACTCCATTACATATGATGCTTGCTGAAGGTTTTAAGTAGATACTACTAATCATTTTAAGGAAAAGCCCGTTTATTCCTATACTCTCCAGTGTTTTTAATAGGAATGGGTGTTGGATTTTATCAAAGGCTTTTTCTGCATCTATGGAGATAATCATATGGTTTTTATTAATTTGGTTATTAATATAATTGATTATGCTAATTGTTTTCCTAATATTAAACCAGCCCTGCATTCCTGGTATAAATCCTACTTGGTCATGATGTATTATCCTCGGGATGACTTTCTGTAATCTTGTTGCTAAAATATTATTTAAAATTTTTGCATCAATATTCATTAGGGAAATGGGTCTATAGTTTTCTTTCTCAGTTTTCTCCCTACCTGGTTTAGCTATCAGCACCATATCCGTCTCATAGAAGGAATTTGGTAGTACACCTTCTTTCCCTATTTTTTTCAAATAGTTTATATAGTATTGGGATTAATTGTTCTTTGAATGTTTGGTAGAATTCACATGTAAATCCATCTGGCCCTGGAGATTTTTTCTTAGGGAGTTGATTAATAGCTTGTTCTATTTCTTTTTCCAAAATGGGGCCATTTAAATAATGTATTTCCTCTTCTGTTAACCTAGGCAACCTATATTTTTGTAGATATTCCTCCATTTGATTTAGATTATCAAATTTATTGCCATAAAGTTGGGCAAAGAAACTCCTAATTATTACTCTAATTTCCTCTTAATTGGAGGAAAGTTCTCCGTTATATTTTTTGAGACTAATAATTTGATTTTCCTCTTTCCTTTTTCTAATCAAATTAACTAAAGGCTTATCTATTTTGTAGGTTTTTTCATAAAACCAACTCTTACTTTTATTTATTAATTCAATAGTTTTCTTATTTTCAATTTTATTGATCTCCCCTTTCATTTTCAGAATTTCCAATTTGGTATTTAATTGAGGGTTTATAATTTGGTTTTTTTCTACCTTTTTTAATTGTAAGCCCAGTTCATTAATCTTCTCTTTCTCTGTTTTACGCAAGTAAGCATCTAGAGATATAAAATTACCCCTTATAACCGCTTTAGCCATGTCCCAGAAATTTTGGTATGTTGTCTCATTGTTGT
>JAJPUD010011082.1:0-26590 GCA_023553655.1 Myrmecobius fasciatus | reverse complement strand
TCAGTGAATTGTTGTCTTTTTCCAATTCACCAATTTTGTTTTTCAGTTCACCATTTTTATTTTCCAGTGAATTGGTGATTTTTTCCAATTCACCAATTTTGTTTTTCAGTGAACTGTTTTCTTTTTCCAGTTCACCAGTCCTATTTTCCAGTTTTTGATATTTCTGTTGCACTGATCTCAATTTATTTCCCCATTCTTCTTCTAGCTCTCTTTTGAGATTCTTAATGCAATCATCCAGGTAAGCCTTGTGAAAGGGAGACCAACTTAAGTCTGCCTTTGTGGCTTCATCTGGGATTGTTTTCATAATGTCAGGATCTGGGGACTGTTCTATTTTTTCTCCGGAAAAGCTGTCTATGTTGAGAGCTCTCTTCTGCTTCTTGCTCATGATTTAAAGTTGGGGTATTGGTCACCAGCAGAGAATACTGCAACAATCTGTATTTGCCCTGGGGCAGTTTGCCGAGTTGACTTCCGGTCTGAGGTTGGTCGGGCTAGATTCCCACTAAGACCACGTTTTCAGCTGCTCTCGATCCACCCTTTACCAAAGGCAGATCTGCCAAAGCACATGCCTGCAAGCAAAGCAAAGTGGCCCAGGCGTCTCCCAGGGGCTTCCTGGATGCCTAAAATCCGCCCCTCTAACGCAGCCCTGACTTCCGCCCCGGCTGGAGTCTGATCGCGACCAGAGGCCGATTTCCCCTGAGGCTAACCTTCTCCGGAGTTCTTTCAAAGTAGATTTTTGTTAGAAGTGCGTTGTAGTCCAAATGTTTGGCGGAGCCCTCACTCAAAAACCAGTTCAAAGGCTCACTTTGTCTGGGTCTGAGGGAAGGTTCCAGGAGTTCAAAGAGAAAGCTGTCTGCTGTTTGCCATCTTGGCTCCGCCCCTCCGTAAATACATTTCTTAAGCAAGTATAGCTATTATTTCAATCAGTCAGAAGAAAAAGTGTAGCAGGTCTGCATATCTCCTGGAATCAATGAACCTCACTGCCTTGATGGATTTGGTCAGGCCTTTAGGAAATTGTCGGAATTTCTTTGCATAGGAAAATAAGGAAGCATCCTACAAAGACAGTTTCTTAGTGTTTGCAAATAGAAAGGAAGGAGCTTGGTTCAAGTAAGCTGAGCCTAGAAGAAGCAGAACTGGATAAAGCAGGAACATGAAAAAGAAATTACAGCATTGAGCTGACAGAGAAGGACAATATCACAGATGGACCCTTGCTCCATGAGCATGTCAGTGTACAAGATGCAGGCTGGTGGCAGCAGTGTACCAACTTAATTCAATCCTAAGGTTCCAAGGAATAGTTTCTTTGTTTCTCAACTTCCCCTCTTAATACCTGTCTACTCATAGATACTACAATAATCTGCATTTTAGTTCCACATGGGATTCTAGTCATTTGAATTTTGCCTAAATCACAAAGAGGTCAGGGATAACAGACAAAGGTAGAAATAAGTTTATGTAGAGAGTCCAACCTCTGCCTCAATGCTAAGCAATTTCCCAACAGAAAATGTTTCATCTAAAAGCAATTCCTTAATGCTGCAGAAGAGGAACATATGTAGACTGAGGCAGAGCCTTATATTAGCTCTAGTCTCACTTCCAAATTGAGCTCATGGTTGTAAGGTAACATTATACTTACTTAACATTTCACAGAATGCCAGGGCTGGGAATATCCTTAGATCCTTGAATGTGAGATCTGACAGGTCCCAGAGATGAGAGAATATGGATTTCACAGCAAGAAGTGATCCTGGAACAGAGAATATACAAAATGAAGAGGGCCCTGTTAGCACCAGACGCTGCCTGATAAGCAGTTAGCCTTAAATGCCCTCAACTCAGGATTCCAGGTATCCTTGGCAACAACCAGTGACCATAGAAACCAGTTTCTGGAACCAGCTACTATTTCCAAGCAGAACACTGAAATTTGGCTCCCTAAGTATTATATTTCTCCAGGTGGGCTGGCTGACTTCATCTTGATTTTAATTGCAAAAGGTATGGTTCCCATTGAACCTCCTGCCCTTTAACAAGCCAGGAAAAGCATCTTGGAGTCCACTGATTGGGCTTTATGATACAGTAGGATTCAAAACCTGTTTATGTTTTTACATTTACATTCATTATATGACAACTCAACAATAATGTGCAGGGATTGAGACTTCTGCCACTAGCAGAAGTCACTCATGCAGTGGTAGGAAGCAAGCTCTGCCTGAGTTTTATATATGTTAAATTTTGCTACCTGGCAAGGGAAGAATTCCCCTTTGCCTTTTTAATTCAGGTATTACTAAAGCTCCACACTTGTCCCCTACACACATAAGATTCTGCCAGAGATCAGTTGGTAGGAAGATTTTGGTTTTAGTTAACTCTGAAAACTTAAATGTGTCTGGCAAGAATAGCAATAGAAGATGTCAGTTCTGGTTCCTTAACTAGGAAGATCTCTGGTATCAAGTATGTGAATACCCTCCAAGCAGTGATATTCATTGTTCTGAGGATCCTCCCAGCTCTGTCTCTCTGTATCTTGGGGACCCTTCCAGTGTGGCCACTCTCTCTGTATATATACACAGGTTTTCCTGGTGCAGTGACACTGTGAATTGAAAGGTCCCTTTCACCTCTAACATTCTGTGATCTCTGAGTGTAACATCACATTGTTTGGGATAAAAATGCGACTCCCAACTCAAAATTATTACTCAGAGATCTCTCACAGTGAAGATAAGAAGTTTAGTTGAATCTCGAGAAACTCTGGACAGTCATTCTACACCTGGACACGCCAAGGAGAAGAGGGAGGCCCAGTTCTCTCAATTGAGCACATGATTTATAAAGAGGGAGGCCCGGCTTCCAGGGCCTGCCAGTCTCCAGAACAAAGCATTTCCTGCCCACTCAAGGCACACAGATATCAAGCAGACCTTTTGCAATTAGGTTCCTAGTCAGTCTGGCCTGTTTTTGATATTCTAAAAAGCCACAATTAATCTCTTCCTGCAGAAGCAATTCCCAATGAAAAACCCCACTAATCTCTCACAATCATTATTGTGAGAACTTCTCAGTTTCCCATGTCACTCAACATTATAACCATGATCTCATTATGAAAGTGATAATATAAAGCCCTGCCTCAGGATACAGCGTTCCCTCTTCTGCAGCTTTGAAGAATGTATTTTAGAGAAATACTTTGGGTTAGCACATTGCCTAGCATTTAGGCAGGGGTTGGGCTCTCTACAGGAAGTGCCATTTTGGTATCTCTCTAGATTAGCTCTGGCCTCTTTGTGCTTGAGGCAGAAATTATCAGAGTTCTTTATGTAACTAAAAAGCAGATGATTACAGTCTATGGCTAGACAGGTGTTAATTAGGCAAAGTGGGGAAGAAGCAAACCTCTTCTTGAAACCCTGGGGCTCAAGTAGGTGGGTACACTGCTGCCACCAGCCTAGGTCCTCTCAGATGCTCAGAGTCCATTTTTGACCTTCTCCTTCTCTGGCAAGCTTATTCCTAACATCTCCTTCCTAGTAGTGCATCTGGGGAAAAGACACATGGTAGAAGCAGATTGATTGGGAAAGACTGGCAGGTGGGCATGAAAGGAGCCAACCAGTGTAGAAAGCAATGAGAAGATTATTTTAAAGAGTACATCCAGTGTGGGTAAAATTAACAAAAGAAAAGTTGTGGTGACAGTCGTGTCACTCCTTTGTGATCAAAACCATTCCGTTCGTAATAAGAACGTGCTCAGTTTCCACAGTACTATTAGACAAAGTGAGATTTACAGAATTCTTGTACAGGTGGTCCTGATGAAGGGGCTCCAGAGGATAGTCACTAAAACTAGGAGTGAAGTAGTTTGTGGAAGTGAGTGGTGACCTGTGGGAAACATCTTCTAAGAAAATGGAGTGCACTAAAAGTCTCTTCTTTGATCCCCACTGAAAATGTTTCTGATTTTCCTTCAATAATCAATAGAATAACAGGTAGAGCCCACAAACATTTGTATCAATGCTTAATTATTCTTACATCATTTAGATATATTTCAGGACCTTATTTCATACATATGTGTATATATTCATATATATACATGTGTATACACAAATATATACACACACATAGTAATAGGCAGAGGAATAGGTCAAGTATTAATTTATCTGATTGTTTGTTTAAAAAAAAAGAATTAAGCAAAAGATTTTCCAGAAATTTGATAGGGCACAACAACTATCACATTAATGATCAAATTATATTAAAAATTCATACAGAAATTAGATATAAAAGGGCAATGAAGAGCACATTAGAGGAGAAAAGTGCAAATTACTTTTCGTATCTATGTGTAAGGGAAGAAGTTATGACAGAACAAGCAACAAAGATAATCATGGAAATTAAAATGCATTAACTGTGCTTTTATAAAGTTTAAATTCTTTTGAACAAATCAATCAAAAATAGTTAAAATCATGATGGAAACAATTGAGAAAAAACATCTTTGTAGCAAAGTTCTTTAAAAACTGCAACATATGCCATATATAGAAGTAACTGATTACAGTTTCCAAGATTAAGAGCCATTCTTCTATAGATCAAAGAATATAAATAAGAACTTTTCAAAGAAAGAAATCCAATCTCTCATAATGAAAGAAGTGCACATTAAAATAATTATCTTCCTTCAGGCTCTAAATCATAGAAATAAGAAAGTTAAGGGACAATTCTCCATTTTTGTTCTGCAGCACGACACTAGGAAAGTCTCTTTTACCAGGTGCTGGTTATAATCAGAACAAAATAAAACTATCATTAAATAACATCAAAGGAAAAGGTCAATAGAGACAATATGGAGAAGAGTAAGGGAAGAGTCCCTAACTTAACATCTTAGAAAAAAATATTAAAAACTATTTTAAAGCTAATGAGAAAAATAATTCTAAAGGGAAAAAAGTAAAAGTGAATTATTTTATAAAGGGCGAAATCTTGAGAAATAAAATAATCACTACTTATTTTTCCATGTAACTTTATATTTTTGCAAGTGAAATTTTGTTAGAATAAGATATGTCTTTATTTATATATAATTTCCATTCCCTTTGATCCTCAAGGCAAGATGAACATAAATAGTGGATAGTATATTTAAAAAAAATATTTTCTGAGATACCACCTGTCTGGGAAGCTGCAAGTCCTCATCAAGGACTAGAGGAAAGCAGGCAGAAAGAAACGGGGAAATGTCCAAATGAGGAGGGGATTGAAGTATTTTCTCCAAAGGCTTCTCCCTGCTGGTCCCCAATGCAACCCCGGGTCCCTCTTAAATACCCCTGCACCCACCTGCCAGGCTCCCCGATAGAGTCCTGGGTATGCAGGGGAAGCCCTGGAGGAGCAGCTACAGTCAGATTTACACACAGAAACCACCACCCCCACCTGTGCACACTCTCCCGCACACATGATCCTACTTTCATACATAACATACGCAAAAACAAAGGTGCTGATACTCTCAGGACCTTCCACGCATCCGTCCACAAATCCTCCTGGGCACTAAGAGAAGCCAACTGGAGAGAGAGGAGGTTTAGGAGAAGGTGGGTATGGGGAGTGAAGGGAAGAGACAGAGAACAAAGTGAAGGGTGGAGGCAGGTGCAGGGGAGTGGGCCCTTTCCTTTCACAGCTGCTTAGGCATTAGCAGGACCCTCAGGATTGGTCAGTCTGAAAGGGGTCTGAGGGGCACCCAGACCTTCCACTGCTCTCATCCCCACACATCCTCACCCTGAGAAGGAGGTTTACATTTAATACTAGGTGGAAGGGAGCAGTTACAGTGACATCTGGCAGGGTTCAAGAGCAGAGGTGAAAGGGAGGAGGGAGGGGTGGGGATTTTGTGACTTGGGGCACAGAGCAGGGAGCCCCACCCAAATCATCTCTCAGGCCCTCATCTCCAAGCCTCCTGGGGAGGGGTCTGTAGTTATTCTTCCACCTGGACATGGGCGCTGATCCTGGTGCTGAATCCCAGGGGTCCTGCTGCTAGGGCTGAGGGGTGAGGGCTAGCAGCTGACTCTGAGAGTTACAGACTGAGGGGGTATTTGGGACACTGTCCTTAAGGTAATAAAAAACAAATGCTGGATGGAGTTCCAGCCAAGCTGGGCTTCCCAGTCATAAAGCTCTCTGAGCATACTGTGGTGACACCTGGAATTCTTCTTTCACCTAGGCAGACTCATTCTAGGAGCAGAGAGAAGGTATTCTTAGCAAAAATAGAAGAACTTGCTGAAGGTCTTTAACCAGTAATTGGATTTTTGCCCCATCAGTGTTTTCCTAGGGATATCACCTCCGTCAAGAAGGGCTTCAGTTTGGTTTCCTCAAAAGGCATCAATAAACATTTTTTCAGTAAGTGGCTAAGTTACTTAAGGCTGTCCAAAGGCCTGAGTACACACAGAGTAAACGTGGGACTGTATAAAGAATTATCTCCATTGTTATCTGCTCCCTTGTAGCAGGACTAGGGCTCCTTGCCAGGGGCAGAGATTGCCAAGAATGGCACAGGACATTCAACCCTCTGGAGTTTATGCTTGCAAATACCTTGGAGTTTATCTTTTTGCAGACATGGGGCAAATATTCCAGAGGTGCAACAGATGGCAGCCCTGATGAAATGGGAACAACATCTGGAAAAGGGAATCTGGGCTGCTCAGCATTAGGGCAGGTCTGTGTCTAGGGGAAACCATGGGAAGAAATATCATGGGCCTCAGTGTGGAAGCCCTAAGACTGACTGGGTATAGCAAAATCACACACGTAGACCTCCAATCCCACTGCTCCTTCCATGCTTTTGTTGACACAATTTCAAGTGCTTTCACCCTAGTTCAATAAGGAGAGCAGGAGAATGAACTTTTCAAGAGGTATCTCATTTGGTTTCATTCAGCAGCTGAACACACTGTCACCCTCCTTGTTAGAATCACCAGAAAATTGCAATTTTTGCCCCTTTTTTCATTCTTCATATCTCAACTTCCTGTGTACACTATACAAGTTCCTACAATTACATAAGAATGACCTACCCCAGTGTGAAATGGGGCAGGATGTGAATATGCTTAAATGGGGTGACCTGATCTTTAAAGTGGGGGTGATGGTACAATGTGATGTAGTAGAAGGGACCCTGAATAAAGTTCAGGAAGATTAGTCCATCTGTCATTCCTTTCATTTCATGAGATGTACCTGAGATACCTGTACCTGGAGAGAGGTCCTGATTGCATTTCTCAGAAGGACATGGAGGCTCTGTAGGAAGGAGATATTTTCAGGAAGCTGGACAAAAACATTTGGGAGAATGAGAACCCCACAGCAGATCAGCACTTTGTGAAGGACAGCTCCATGAGTGTGAACTCTTGTGACCCAGCAGAAAATTGCCTGGAGGGAAGCACTTGGTGGGTCATTGAAGGAAGAGGAAGATTTCCTTTACATCTTCAGCCCTGTGCAGGAATTGCCAGGGGAAGCAACTGCTTCAAGGGAAGAGCAGTGGAGCTACACTGAGGAAGTTTCTCTGGGCTGGAATACCAATGACTAGCTTGATGAAATGGCCACGGTGTTGTGCACAGAATAATATAGGATGGTCGGGGATTGTCATAAGAGGCAGGTGTGTGTTTGGAAGAGAACAGAGCAAGAGAAGTAGGTGTAGGGATTTCATCATATCATTATTTATGTAAGCCCAATATAGGGGAGAGAAGGGTCGGGGTGATTGGGTCTGAATCCCAATGGCAGTGTAGGGATTGTGGAAACAGAGCAATATTATTGGGACTGTGATTTGTAAGAGAGAGTGGCTTGAAAGTGACAGTGGAGAGAAAAATTATTAGGTGTGCCATCAACCCCAAGGTACAACAAAGCCAACAAATACGATACAACAATTTCTCCTTCCAGTCATATTTTCTGCACTAAGTCTAAGCATAGTCAGTGAGATTGCTACGTCTGTGATATGATTTCATGAATATTGAAAAGTCCTCCTTTCCCTAAATATCCAAGAACTAAGCATCTAAAATTTTTTAAACACCCACTAAGTACCATGCAATGTGCTTGGCACCAGGGATACCAAACAACCGACCAATCCTTTACTTTCAGGGACATGTTTTATATCATGGAAGACAACATACACATAAATATGTGTGTACATGTATATTTGCAAGAAATTTACAAGTAAATATGTATATGTACATATTTGTACATATTATATATAATGTAGGTCTCCTAGAGAGTGTGGATCTCTGTTTCTGGGTCTTTGTGTGTGTATAAAATTTATTAATTTGATATACATATATATACATATACATACATACACCTATAAATTATGTAGACAGTAAAACAAAGTAATTTCAGGGAAAGTGCACCATCAGCTGGAGAGGGAAAGTCCTTGCCTAGTGCATGGATGGTGTCTTACATCCCTCTTTTCAGAAGCCAGGCCTCTTTGAATGCACAAGTGTCCCAGTGTCCTTTTTTGTTAGGTTATCCTACTTCTCATACTGAGCTTGCAGTCCATAAATATCCTGAATGTTTTTGGCTAATATACTACCACATAATAATGCTTCCCCCAGCTTATACTTGTGAAGTTCACTGTTAAAACTGAAGTGGCAGACTATACATACACAGAAATGTGTGTATGTATGTATCTATGCACAGATATACATACATATGTTTATACAGACATATATACATATACATCACATACATACATGTGAACATATATGTTATATGTAAATATATAAATTTCATGATAGATTTTGCACAATTCTTTTTTTTTCTTTTTTTTCTTTCTATTTTTTTCTTATTGATTTTTTTTAGACCTTGATTGCATTCATTCAGTTATGGGTCCTTCTGGAACTTCTGGTCTCACCAAAATTTTGTAATCCTAGCCAAATAATTGTCCTATCTCTAATGAACCCTAGCTTTGTAAGATTATAAAAATCACAAGCTTTCTTGAATAAATTGAACACGCTTTTGCCAATAAATCGAACTTGATGACCACCCCATAGAGTGTGCTGTCTCTGTTCCACTTGCCGACTCCAATCATCCTTTAAGAGTCCTGCCTCCCTCCTGAGGCTTGGCCTCTGCACCCAAATCATTTCTCTCAATTTTCATCCCCCAGCCAGGTGAGGGGAGGGTGCCAGAGGGCATCTTCCACTTGCAAGAGGGCTCTCAGCTGAGCAAAGACTCAGGATCCTAATGGCAGCTTCTGGGGGGAGGGGCTGAGCTCAGCCTGTGGTTGTCCAAGAACACTCCTGTGGAAACTGGAAGAGCTGGTAGGCAGAGGGACTGGACTAGGCTCCAAGGAAGGGAAGAGCTCAGTAGCTGGAGCAGACACAGAGCCACAGCCCTGAATGAGGCTTGGACCCTTGAAAAGCGCTAGAGCAGAGAAGGAAGGGGGTGGGTTGGGGGAGGGATGGCTCTCAGCCTCCTTTCTCCAGACATAAAGAGACAAAAGCAGGTCAGGGGCTGGGAGGGATATGGGGACACCCTGGCATGTATGCATGTCTGTCCCTGGCCAAATGTGCGCTGGAGAAAGCTGGAGCTAACTGCTGCTGGGCAATTCCCCCATCCAATGAAGAAAAAGTGAGGCAGAAACTTGGGGATCCTCTCAGCATTCAGGATACTACCTTACCCCCAAAGAGCATCACTGAGGGGCTCTAGTGAACCTCAGGGGGGCCAGGCATATGGGCAAAATAGCCAGGGGGTGACAAGAAGGCAAACTGATCAGGAACCTGCAGGGACAAAATAGATAGATACCGCAGGGCAATGGGGGAATCCCGAAGAAGAAAAACTACTCCATTGACAACTTCTATGCCTGCAATTTGTACTCTCAGATGATTGCTTAAAGCAACAAGACCTTAAGGGACTCAGCCCCCTCAAGAAATACAGATGAGAGATGAGGGAGGGTTGCAGGCCAACCCAAAACTGTCTCCAGGGTCGCCCCTTCTCCAAGAAACTGGGAGACCAGTGAAGATGCTTTTTTACTGGGATGGGAGGCAGCCATGACAGAGACTCAACAAACATGTGAGTCCAGAGAAAGGGGCAAGCAACTAATACAAAAAGAAGTTAGGGAGGTTCCAGAAGTACCTTTGTATCAGCAGTAGAACTGGGACTCCAATCTGGCTCCTCCAACTCCATGTCCCCCTGTTCTAGCCACTGGACCATGGCCTCCGCCCCTAGGCAAGCCTCTCCTTCAACTCTCTTTATGTCTCTATCTACTGCCTCGATTCTTTCTTCATTCACTCCATTATTTAACACACCAAATGGGTCCAAAGGATCATTTCCCACTCAAAACACCCTCAGAGTCTACCTTGTCCAGTTCCCATATGCTACAGAGGAAAATGAAGCCCGGGGAGGTAAAAAGGCTTGTCGTACATCTCATTTAGGCTCACAGATCCTGGAGCAACCTGCAAGGTCAATGAGCTGAAACTTCTCCTTTTAGGGAGGGAAATAGTGAAGGCTCCAGTGGTGATGGGAGGTGTCTGAGGTAACACTTCCAGTGAGTGTCCACAGCTAGTGAGGGAGGATGTGAAGTCAGATTTTCCTGGCTCAGAATTCAGTGGTGTGTCCATGAGACTGGGCTGCCTCTTTAAGTCCCATCCCACAAGTGCACCCTCATGTGCAGAATACAGGAAGGAGGAGGGATAGGTTTAGTTTTTAAATGTTACAAGCCATTTCCCAAAAGGATGCAGTTTCCCCTCATGAACATTCAATAGCTGGTTACTGGTTGGATTTGAAGGGTTTGGCAGCATTCTTGTGCACATCCTGCTCCCCCTAGGATGGGAGAAGTCTTTATCCCAGTCTTACTTTTTGCTGAATTGAGTTTTCAAGGAGCTAAGCTTAGGTGAGATAGATATCCCAGAGAAATAACATCACTTCAGCACCAAAGACCCTGGACAGCTCTGCCAGGCAGGCTCTCTGTAAGCCACCTACTCTAGTGACACTCACCTGTGCAACAGAGGGACCCTCTGGGGACATGGCAGCACAACCACAGGCAGTTGGGTGCCTCAGTGCATAGAGCGCTGTACCTGGAGGCAGGAGGGTTCATCTTCAGGAGTTCAAATCTGGCCTCAGACATTTACTGGCAGGGTAATCCTCAGCAAATCACTTAACATTCTCTGTCTGAGTTTGTCATCTGTAAAATAAGTTGGAAAAGGAAATGGCAAACCACTCTAGTATTTTTGCCAGGAAAACCCCAAATGGGGTCACAAACAGAGCACAACTGAAAACTCATCCAAGCATGGTCAGACAGCCCAGACCCACCCACACTGGTCACCTGTTACCATCACAGCAACAAGATATTCTGCATCATCATAAAAAAGACAGGTCCTCTGCCACAGGGAGCTCCTGTCCCTGAAAGCCACACTCTTCCTCTAGCTGCTGTGCTGTTAACAGAACAATGAAAGTCTTGGCCCAGAATGCCATTTAACTTTCATTTCTCAAATCTGAAAATGTTTGATAGAGAATTGGCAAAGGGCTGGGGCCACATTTATTGTGGGATTTTGAATTTCAGTTCCAAGTCGTGTGGGACAGGACTAATGTCTACCAGTATTTCTCCACAGCATGGGATTGATCCCAGCCTCTTCCTTCCCTACTAATACAGCCAATAATTTGCCTGCAAAAGTGACTATGCTACTTCTACAGCCCCAAGGCAATTTTTTGTACTTTTGTAACTCACCCTGAGGCTAGCTGAAGAAGTAAAGCAAGCTCGGCAGACACAGGAGGCAGCCCGCATTTCACTTAATTTTGGGGTCCTCATCAGCCTGGGTGGGTGTTTTGCATCAAGTTTTACTCTGTTTTTGCAATATCCACCCATTGTTCTGATTCCTGACCTCTGTCTGGTCCATTTGACAAGCGTCCTTCCTCGATACACTGAAGAAGCTGCCAAGGATTATTCTGGAGAAGTCTCAGGGCAGACACCCCTTCTCTCCTCATGCCTGGACAACTCCAATAGCTGCTGGGTGCCCTTCCTGCTTCAGGTCTCTGCCCACTGCAGAATGACCTCCACACTGCTGCCACAGTGATCTTCCCAACACCTTGTCACACCCTCACCCCAAGATGTCCTAGCATCTCCCTTTCACCTCAGGGATTGAATAACAGCCTCTTTTGGGCACTCAAAGCATCACAAGCTGCCCCCTTGTCCCCAAGTGCTTCTCCCTGCTGGTCTCCACTGCACTCCAGCCTACTCTACAGCATACCCCCCACCAACCCCCAGACAGAGCCCTGGGCAGGAGAGGGAAGCCCCGGAGAAGCAGGAACACAGAGATACACACAGGTCACTGCACCCCGACCCACACCCAGGCAGCCATTCTCACCCACAGATTATCCTGCACTCAAACACTACACATTCAGAAAACAAAGGTGTCGATACATCCAGGACCTTCCACACATCCTCCTGTACAGAGAAAGAAGACAGTTAGGGAGAGGGGAGAGTCATAAAAAGTTGAAGGTGTAGAGAGAAGAGAGGAGGAGAGAAGGAGAAAATGGAGGGGCTGAGGCAGGAGCAGGGGAGGAGGCACTTACTTCACTCACAGCTACTTAGGTACTGGCAGGTCCCTGGGGATCTTTCAGTCTGGAAGATGGGAGAACTTGAGAGAAGGCATCTCAAGGGGAAGGGAAGGGAACGGAATGAGGGGCACAACTTGTACCCCTCATTCAAGTGTTCTTGTCCCCGCCCACCCTCACACTGAGACAAAGGAGACCTATATTTAATAGCAGGCAGGGGCTGGCCGTGACTGTGACATCCCTGGAGGGCAGGGCTAATCTCGTTACAGAGCAGAGGAAGAAGGGCAGGGGAGGGGAGGGCACTTTGTGACATCAGACCCAGAGCAGTGGGAGCTCCCCCTTCAAATCATTTCTCTTGGCCCCCATCACCCAGACTGGCAAGAGGAGGGGCCTCAGGGCATCTTACACATGGAAGTGGGCCCGGCGCTGACCAGGGTCCTGAGTTTCTGAGGCCGGGCTTCCCAGGGTTGGGGGTGAGGTGTAGCAGCTGAACTCAACTTGTGGTGGTTGAGGGGTGGCCCGTTCCAAAAATTGGGAGGTGGGACACACACAGGGAAAGGAGGGATGGAAGGAGGGGTGTCCTGGGCTCCACACAACGGAAGAGCACAAGAGCTGCAGCAGCATCTGTCAATCACCAGCCCTTTAATGGGACTTGGAGTTTTGACAACCACTGAACAGAGGAGGAGGGGGGTAATCTGGGGGAGGGACACCTCTCAGTCTCCTGAAGGCAAAAGGAGACAAGGAGCATGAGGGGTGGGGAGGGCAGGGGGATTCCCAGATACACAGGTGTGTCTGCCTCTGCTACTTCTCTATAAGGATTGAATGCTATACAATAAACATTACAGAACCTTACAAAGAGGAAGCCACAGCCTGTTTTGTGACTCAGTCTACCCTACCAAGTGAATACATAAACTTCCTTTCAAAACTACTTGAGATTTGAAACTTTTTTCTCCCCAACAGCAGCTGCCCTACTACTGGTGAATTGTCATAGCAGAGAGAAAACTGGAATTGGAGTCACCAGGTCTAGATTAAAGTTCTGTCTTACTCATTGTGTCACCCATAGGCAAGCCACAAAAACTCTCTAAAGCTCACTTTTCATATTTCTAAAATGGAGGTGATAGTAATACCTATGATCAGTAAATTACAAAGTGATTGTAAAGTTCAAAGGAGATGTTTTCAGAGTACCTTTGAAACCATGACAAAATAAACGTGTTCTTATTTACTATTATTAATATTATTATCAATTACTAATTGTTGTTCTTTTTGATGGAACATGCTTCTCTACCTATTAATTCTTGTCTACTGATGAAGGGTCCAAGATACTGAAATAAAATTGGGGAGTGGCCTGAGCTCTCCCCTAAACCCCTTTAAATAACTTTGATTAATGACTCTAAAGAAGAAGATTCTGGAAAGATGGAGGAGGCTAGAAAATTCTAAGCTTGCCAGATTTCCCAAGGTAAAATGGCAACTAAAGTGAAGGTAGACTGATCAAAATAAACAAAAGTTGGGATAGAACACTGATCCTTCTTGGAAAATTAGAGATTACCAGAAAAAAAAATTCCAGGATGCAGGTTCAGTCCTGTGAAGGATAAGTGCCTCCACATTGGCTTTGAAATTTGCCGATGCTCACAACATGCTCTTATTTGAAACATCAGCCAAGGACCCCAAAGAGAGCCAAAATGTGGAGTCAATTTTTATGTCCTTGGCCTGCTATTTGAAGGCCCAGAAATCACTGCTGTACCGAGATGTGGAGAAGCAGCCGGGAAAGGTTCAGAAACTGGAGTTCCCACAAGACCCAAATAGTAAAACTTCCTGTCCCTGTTGAAGCAAATGGTTTCAGATAAGCTACTGTTACAGTTTCTCCCCCTTTCCTGTGACTCCACCAAACTCATGAACAGCTAGGGTCACAGAGGGACAAAGGGAAGGGAAAGGGTGGACTGGGAGAAAATGTGTCACATAGAACAGGTCAAAAAAGCTTTTCCATTGAAAGAGGAGAGGGAGTTGTGAAGAGGGGAGAGTGAAGCTTGCTCTCAGTGCTTTAGTTCAAAGAGGGAAGAATCAACACGTTCAATTAGAAATGCCCCTTACCCTACAGGAAAATAGGAGGGGAAGGGGATAAAAGAATGGAGGGAATATTCGGGGACGTAATAGTCACAAGCAAAAGACTTTCAAAAATGGACCAATTGAAAGAAGAGAAGAGAATAAAGACATGAAGATATAGTATCAAAATACAGTTAGCAATCATAAAAGTGAAAAACATTCGAAGTCTAATTTCTCTAACAAATGGCCTCAATTCTCAAATATAGAGACAACACAATGAAATGTATAAAAAGAGAAACTCTTGTTCAATTGATAAAGGATCAAAAGGTCTGAACATGTTTCATATGAAGTTATCAAAGCTATTTATAGTCATAAGAAAAAAGTGCTCTAACTCACTATTGATTGGAGAAATGAAAATTATAGCAATTCTGAGTTACTACATTCTACCTATCAAATTGGCTAATTGGACAGAAAAGTAAAATGACAAATGTTGAATGAAATGTGGGGGAAAATGAGATATTAAGGCTCTTTTATTGCAATAGTGAACTGATTCGATCTTTCTGTAGAACAATTTGTAGTTTTCTCAAAATGCTATAAAACAATTAATACACTTTGACCTACCAACAGCATTAATGGGTCTGCATCTAAAAAGAGATAAAAATGGAAAAAGACCTTTATGTACAGCAATATTCATAGCAACTTTTTGCTCAGTACAAAGAATTGGAAATTAAGAAGATATCCATCACCTGGATTATTGCTGAACTAATTGCAGTATGTGATTTTGATAGAATACTATTGTGCTAATTTAAATTGAGCTGCACGCTCTCAGGAAAAACCTAGAAAGACTCTCATGAGCTCATGCAAAGTGAAATGCACTAAGGACAAAGCAACAGCAATACTATGAGATGATCGGCTCTGTGTAACTTGGTTATACTCAGCAGTGCAGTGATCCAAGAAACCCTACAGGAGTGACGGTGACAAAAGCTAGAGGTTCCCAGAGAAGAAAGTGATTGTATCTGAATAGAGATTAAAAGATAATGTGTTTGACTTTGTTTTTCTTGATGTATTTTTGGTGAGGCTCTATGTTTTCTTTTACACCTTGACTTATATGGAAATGTTTTATATAACTTCCCATGTACCTTCTCAATGCCGGGGGTGAGGAGTGAGGAAGAGAGAAAATATGGAACTTATACTTTTAAAATTGAATGGTAAATCTAATTTCAATGTAAATGTAACTGGGGAAAATAAAATACCAAAAAATGCTAATAGTAAAAAAAATACAAGAGCATCCTAGACTTTTGGAAGTGGAAACACAGCATTCAACAGAAGGCAGCTCAAATTCCCAGGTAGAAACTTGTCTAAATCCACTTCTGGGGCTAGGGTCCCCTCCTCAGTGAGACACTCCCAAGCATCATTATGTTAACATATAGACAATAATAAGGTGAAAGGTGGATCCCAAGAGAGGAAGAGGAAGCATTCTCCTCATTGCTGTATTCTCTCCTTGCTGGATGGAAGACCTCAGCTGAAGGATAAACTCTGGGGAGAGAGACAGGATCATTGTAGAGGGCAGAAGACTTGTGCTGACTTTTATGGGCCCAGCCTTTCAAAGAAGCATTTCTGAAGGGCCTGCTGTTCATGGGCCAGGAACTGTGATCAAGTGCAACTCCTTTGTACTTGACATTTTCCACCAGGTAAACATAAAAGCTGTCCTGTATTGTTGTCATTAGCCTGATTGCTCACATGTAACCTCAAAGTCCTTTACCCTTTCTTTGTGGAGAATTACAAGTCAAGGTCTAATTTCCCCTAAGAAAACATCAGTTCTGTGCAAAAGCTGCACTGGGAGGGAGAATTGTATTCTGGAAAGAGCTTTGGCTTCTGTGGAGTCAGAGGACCTGGGTTCAGATGCTGCCTCTGATACTTAGCCCGGTGTGACCTTGGGCAACAACATAACCTTGTTTGGGCTCAGTTTGTTCTCTCCTGACTAGAAGGACAACAATGAAGTCACAAGAGTGCCTGGGGTAGTGTGTGTTCCGTTCCCTGATGCATGTCTCATAGCAACAGCTCCTTGTTCCATATAACCTCTGTGCATCTGTTTCTCTTCCGCTGACTGCATGTATATGACTCTGTATTTCAAGCTGTCTGTTTACTTCTCTGTCTCTCCATATATACAGTATTCACTGTACCTCTGTGTACATATGTAGGTATCTCCTGATACTTTGTAGCACCTAGTGATTTAGGTCTGTATAGACTGAATAGACATTAAAAGATAATGTATTGTATTTGTCATATAATTTATCCTATTTAGCATGTATTAGATTACCTCTCATCTAGGGGTGGGGGGTGGAGGGAAGGAGGGGAAAAGCTTGGGAAAAAAAGTTGTTGGAAAGGTCAATGTAGAAAAATCACTCATATGTTTGGTAAATAAAAAGCTTTATTAAAAAAAAGAAAATTGAGTTGTTATTTAGCAAATATCCCTCCTAGGGGAAACCAGCCCTTCATTTGTACACTTTTCCTCCAAGTTTTGTCCTTGTCAGTGGCTGCATTTCCAATTTGCCTGAAGCACGACCCTGGGCTTGGTTGCTTGCCCCTTTCCTTGTATTCACCTGCTGTGGAAAATCTAACATAGCTGCCTCTCTACCAGGCAATGAGCAGAACATAGCCATCGATCTTCCCAGCTTCTTGAATTCGAAGTGACTTGGGGGACAGTTTTTGAACTCACCCTGGACCCTGCAGCACCTTTTGCCCGTAATTATTGAGGGTATTGAGTCAGCTCAGGTCTCCATGGTCCAGGCAAGTTTCTGAGAGCCTCTAGGGCTCCTGGCTAGATGTCTGAACATCCTTGAGGACCTTTGGGCCCCATCACTGATGCTCCTTGTGGGTAAGGTTGCATCATGAATCCTAAGAGGATGCTCAGCTTTCTGCCTCACCTTTTCTTCCTTCGATGGGGGAACTGCCCAGCAGCAATGACCTCCAGTATCCTCCAGGCCAGGGTTGTCCAGGGGCACACATGCATGTAGGCACAGTGCCGCCATGGCTCTGCCAGCCCCTGGCCTACTTTTTCCTTTTCTTTCTTGGAGAAAGCAGAGTAAGAGCCACCCGTCCTTTTCTCAACCCCCTTCCTCTCTGTTTTGGGGCTTGTTAGGAATCCATGTCCAATTCAGAGCCAGCGGCTCTGGGTCATCTGCAGGTACGGGGCTCTTCCTTTCTGTGCAGCCCTGAAGCGACCCTCGGCCTCCTTGTTCCTCCAGTTTTCCATAAAAGGACAGAGCTTGGACAACTACAAGCTTAGCTCAGTCCTCCCTCCAGCCCCAAGAGCTGCCCTCAGGAATGTGGGACTCTGCTCAGCCCTAGTCCCTCCTTCAAGTGGAAGATGCACTCCAACACCTTCTTCTCACCAGTATGGGTGATAGAAATGGAGAGAAATGTTGGGAGGGTGGCTTTTCATTGCTCCAAGTCTTCCAGAATAGCATTTTCCCTAGATACTTTTGCAATTAGAGAGTGTAACAGTGATGAAATAGTTGACCTTGACTTCATCTTGACCTTTTCTCAAGATCCTTGATCCTGTAGAATTAATTAAGACCAAACTCTTCCTCCCATCGTCTGACTTTAGACAGAAACTGAAATTTTTGGGGGGCAAATGAAGTCTACATAACCCGGGAGGGATTACTAAGCCAAAAAACAACACATTTTCCCCTCTGTCAGACAGCATAAAAGAACTTAAGTAAGTAACAGCTTAGGCCCTACCATTGTATGAGACTGATGCTCACTGTTTGAGTCTACCATTGCGAATTATTGCTGAGCTGAATCAATTGACCAATGTCAATATTAAAAAGCAAACAGGCATTGAACTCCCTGTTCTAAAAAGCTGAATCACTGGGCCCCAGGATACTTGCCCTTGGTTTGTCCAAAGAGAACCTCACCTTTTCCAGTGGAAATCCAGATCAAGTCAGCCACCTTACCTCGAGCAGAGTATAATCTCTCTAGAGGCAAAATAATTGAGGATCCAATGAAGCTGGAGCAGCTTGTTCTAATCACTGGTTGTCATGGTGACTGGTTGTTGCCAAGGATACCTGGCATCTTGAGTTTCAGACATTCAGGCTACCTCTTTATGATGCATCCATTATGATCCATAGATGGGAGAAGGGGCAGGCTTCTGCCCAGCTTTGTCCTGGACAGCCAGCTGGGAGCAGATCTAAATCACCAGGGGGACAAAACTTCAGGAGATCCCTACATAGGTGCACAAGGCACATTATACACACACACACACACACACACACACACACACACACACACAGCACCTTTTACCTACTGGAACACACTTGCTCCTCAGCACTAAGAGAAGCCACCTGAGGAGGGGGGAGCATCGTGAAAAGTTTGGTGGGGGGGAGGGAAGAGAAGAGAAACAGAAGAAATGGATGGGCTGAGACAGAAGCAGGGGAGGGGGTACTTACCTCACTCACAGACACTGAGGCACTAGTGGGACACCTAGGATCTCTCAGTCTGGAAGATGGGGGCAAGATGGACCTCATGGAGGGGAGGGTTTAAAGTGGGAAGGAGAGGGAACTGGGTGACCCCCAGCTGCTCTGGTCCCCACACATCCTCACCTTCAGACAATGACTTACAGCTAACTGAAAGTGGGAGGGGTTGGTCCCTATGACATCACCACAGGCCAGGTCTAGTCTCCCAAATGGAGGGGAGGGGGCTCTGTGACATCAGATCCAGAGGAGTGGAGACCATCCCCCAGTCATTTCCATAACCCAGCCTGGCTAGGGAAGGGGCCACACTCCATCATGCCCCTGGAGTTGTGCCTGTGGCTGAGCAGAGTCTCAGGTTTCTGAGGCCCAGCCCTGTAAACTGGGGTGTGTGTAAGGGCTGGGGGGCAGCAGCTGAGCTTGACTTGGGCTAGTCAAGGGGTGGCCACTTTATGGAAACTTTGAGGGTAGAACAAAGAGAGGAAGTGGTAGGTCCAAAGAGAGGTGCCCTGGACTCAACAAAACTAACTCCCAGGCTGTCTATCTATCCTATTTGTTTTATGTTATTACATTTTTCACACAAGTCTTTAGCCTATCTAGATCTTTCTGGATCTTGACTCTGTAATGCAGTTGGGGGCTATCTCCAAATCTAATAAGGATGCCGTCTATGCCCTTTGTCCAAGCAATTCATAAAAAAAGTTAGGCAGGAAAAGGTTAATGGCAATTCTTTGGAGTATTCCACTAGAGACCCCATTCCCTTATATTCCAGTCAGTCAGTCAGTTCCAGGTTTAATTTCACTATCACCTGGGCAACATCTCTGTACCATCAGTACAAAAGAGCACTCAATAATTTATCAAATATTTTGCACAAATCTATGTGAACTTGTGTGTACTGTGCTCTGGCTGACCACTTTAGCAACTCTATTGAAAACAGAAATGAAGTTAGTCTGGTTTGGCTTATATTTGATGAAATCATGATGATTCTTTTTCTTTTCATAATTCCTATTTCTGGATGTTCTTTAGCTATCTTTTTTAGAACATGATCTATCTATGGCACAAAATTATTCAATAATTTTAGGTAGAATTTTCATTTTCATTATATTGGCTCATCCTATCCACGCACAACTGATATTGCTCCACTTGCTTAGATCTGATTTCTTGTATGTGAAAAGTATTCTGTTTTCATATACTTCCGGAGTATGTCTTGGCAGGTATATTACCAAGTATTTTAAAATATTTACAATTATTTTAAATGGGATTTTCCCCTATCTATTGCTGCTGGGTTTATTGCTTATATACAGAAGTATTAATGATTTATATGGGTTTATTTTATATCCTGTAAGTGTGGTAAAATTATTAATTATTTCAACTACTATTCTAAAAATAAAAATTTTGTTTCCTCATTGCCTATTCTGATTCTTTCCATTTTTTCTTTTCTTATAGTTAAACCTAACATTTCTAATACAATATTGAATAATGGAGATGATAATGGACATCCTTGCTTCATTTCTGATCTTATCTTCGTTAAAAAATATTGCATAAAGATAGTTACAGATGTTTTAGGGAAAGCCCCATTTCTTCCTGTCTTCTCTAGCACTAGACTGAGTAAGCTTAAGTTGGGGAAGGCGTCCTTAAATCACAGACTGTTAAACCTGGAAGGATCCTTATGTAAAAATGTGAGCTTCATTGATTATCCCACCTTATATAAAGTTAGTAAATATATTTCTTAGGCAAGAATAGTTATTATTTCAATCAGTCAGAACAAAAAAATTAGCAGGTCTGCATATCTCCTGGAATCAGTGAGTCTCACTGCCTTGATGGATTTGTTCAGGCCTTTAGGAAATTGTAGGAATTTCCTTGTGTAGGAAAATAAGGAAGTATCCTAAAAAGACAGAGTTTCCTAGTGTTTGGAAATACAAAAGAAGGAGCATGGTTCAAGTATGCTGAGCCTAGAAGCAGCAGAACTGGATAAGGCAGAAACAAGAAAAAGAAATTACAGCATTGAGCTGTCAGAGAGGGACAATATCACAGATGGACACTTGCTCCATGAGCATGTCAGAGTAGAAGATCCAAAATGGTAGCAACATTGTACCAAATTAATTGAAGCCTATGTTTCCAAGAAATGGTTTACTCCTTCCCGAACTTTCCCTCTTAATACTTGTCTAATCACAGACACTACAATAAATCTGCATTTTAGTTCCACATGGGATTCTAGTCATTTGAATTTTGCCTAAATCACAAAGAGGTCAGGGATAACAGACAAAGGTAGAAATAAGTTTAAGTAGAGAGTCCAACCTCTGTCTCAATGCTAGGCAATTTCCCAACCTAAAATGTTTCATCTAAAAGCAATTCCTTAATGCTGCAGAAGAGGGAAATATGTAGACTGAGGCAAAGCCTTATATTAGCTCTAGTCTCACTTCCAAATTGAGCTCATGGGTGTAAGGTAGCATTATACTTACTTAACCTTTCACAGAATGCCAGGGCTGGCAATACCCTTAGATCATTGAATGTGAGATCTGAGAGGTCCCAGAGATGAGAGAATATGGATTTCACAGCAAGAAGTGATCCTGGAACAGAGAATATACACCATGAAGAGGGTCCTGTTAGCACCAGTTAGCCTGAAATGCTCTCAACTCAGGATTCCAGGTATCCTTGGCAACAACCTGTGACCATGGAAACTAGTGACTGGAACCAGCTGCTGCTTCCATGCAGAACACTGAAATTTGGCTCCCTAAGTATTATATTTCTCCAGGTGGGCTGGCTGACTTATGATACAGTGGGATTCAAAACCTGTTTATGCTTTCACATTTACATTCATTATATGACTCAACTCAACAATAATGTGCAAGGATTGAGACTTCTGCTACTAGCAGAAGTCACTCATGCAGTGGTAGGAAGCAAGCTCTGCCTGAGTTTTATATATGTTCATTTTTGCTACCTGGCAAGGGAAGAATTCCCCTTTGCCTTTTTAATGCAGGTATTACTAAAGCTCCACACTTGTCCCCTACACACATAAGATTCTGCCAGAGATCAGTTGGTGGGAAGAAGATTTTGGTTTTAGTTAACTCTGAAAACTTAAATGTGTCTGGCAACAATAGCAATAGAAGATGTCAGTTCTGGTTCCTTAACTGGGAAGATCTCTGGTATCAAGTATGTGAATACCCTCCAAGCAGTGATATTCCTTGTTCTGAGGACCCTCCCAGCTCTGTCTCTCTGTATATTGGGGACCCTTCCAGTGTGGCCACTCTCTCTGTATATATACACAGGTTTTCCTGGTGCAGTAACATTGTGAATTGAAAGGTGCCTTTCAGCTCTGACATTCTGTGATCTCTGAGTGTAACATCACATTGTGTGACATAAAAATGCGACTCCCGACTCAAAATTATTACTCAGAGATCTCTCACAGTGAAGATAAGAAGTTTATTTGAACCTCGCGAAATTCTGGACGGTCATTCTCCTCTGGGACATGCCAAGGAGAAGAGGGAGGCCCAATTCTCTCAATTCAGCACATGATTTATAAAGAGGAAGGCCTGACTTCCAGGACCTGCCAGTCTCCAGAACAAAGCCTTTCCTGCCCGCTCAAGACACACAGATATCAAGCAGACCTTTTTGAAATAGGTTCCCAGTCAGTCTGGTCTTCCTTTGATATTCTAAAAAGCCACAATTAATCTCTTCCTGCAGAAGCAATTCCCAATGAAAAACCCCACTAATCTCTCACAATCATTATTGTGAGAACTTCTCAGTTTCCCATGTCACTCAACATTATAACCATGATCTCATTATGAAAGTGATAATATAAAGCCCTGCCTCAGGATACATGGTTCCCTCTTCTGCAGCTTTGAAGAACGGATTTTAGAAGAAATACTTTGGGTTAGGATACTGCTTAGCACTTAGGCAGGGGTTAGGTTCTCTACAAGAACTGCCATTTCTGTCTCTCTCTAGATTAGCTCTGGCCTCTTTGTGCTTGAGGCAGAAATTTACCAGAGTTCTTTATGTAACTAAAAAGCAGATGACTACAGTCTATGGCTAGACAGGTGTTAAGTAGAAAAAGTGCACAAGAAGCAAATCTCTTCTTGAAATGTTAGGGCTGAGAAAGGAACTCTTTCTTTCCAGGGGTGGAGCCATGGTGGCGGAGATCAGACAGGAGTCTCTGTAACCTTCTCTAACCGCCCCTCAAACCAACAACATATGAAGCCTCTAGACTGATTTTGAAGCAAAAAATCCACAATATCTGGAGGACAACACGATTCTAGAAGAAGATACTCTGGAAGAACTTCAAAACAGGTCTGTTTTAATTGGGCAGGGGGGTGGTCTGCTGAACCCAGACTGCAGCACAGGGAGACTGGGGCAGGGAGCTGGATCAGGGAGCTGGAACACGAGTCGGAACAGGAGTGGGAGCGTTGTGCTGTTCACACACCTGGGAGTCTTCTGGGGGCCTCTTGGGCCAATCTGTCCTGATTGTGGGCTGGTTGTTGGGAGGGTCTGCCTTTTGTGGGGGGTAGTTTGTGAACCACTGAACCCCTGATGAGCATTGGACCTAGCTGCCATTACACGGCACCCTAGGGTGATCAATCAATCAATCAGCAGGACTGATCAGCACCGGACATAATTCAACCAGCAGAACTGCCCAGTTCCTGAAATAACTCAATCAGCAGAACTGCCCCAGGGCAAATTACAGCAGCTATTCCATCTTTGCCTTAAACAGACCTCACACCTTTTAAAAAATGAATGAAAAACCAAAAAGAGCTCTCACCATAGACAACTTTTATGGAGAGAGGGAAGAACAGACCTCAAATCCTGAGGCGCCTAAAGGTAAAGCAACTCCAGAAAAAGCCCCAAAGAGAGACATAAACTGGTCTTCCTGTCACAAGGCTTTCCTTGAAGATTGCATAAAAAATCTTAAAAGAGAGTTAGAAGAAACATGGGGAAACGAAATGAGATCACTGAAAAATAAAATAGAAAAATGGAAAAAGAATGCAATGAACAAAAAATGTAATTAGTCAATTGCAAAAGGAACTAAAAACAATAACTGAAGAAAATAAGACTTTAAAAATTAGAATCAAACAACTGGAAATGAATGACTCATCAAGACTGCAAGAATCAGTCAAACAGAAAGAAAAAAATGAAAAGATAGAGAAAAACATGAAATATCTCCTAGGAAAAACAACTGACCTGGAAAATAGATCTAGGAGAGACAATCTAAGGATTATAAGGCTTCCTGAAAGCCATGATGAAAAAAAAGAACCTAGACACTCTCTTCCAGGAAATCATAAAAGAAAACTGCCCTGATATTTTAGACCCAGAAGGCAAAATACTCCTTGAAACAATCCACCGATCACCTCCTGAAAGAAACCCAAAAATTAAGTCCCCCTGAAATATCGTGGCTAAGTTCCAGAACTATCATACCAAGGAAAAGATATTACAAGAAGCCAGAAAGAAACAATTTAAATATCGGGGAGCCACAATGAGGATCACACAGGACCTAGCAGCTTCTACTTTGAAGGATCGAAGGGCCTGGGATCAGATATTCTGAAGGGCAAAGGAACTTGAATTACAGCCAAGAATAAGTTACCCAGCTAGAATGAGCATTATCTTCCAGGGAAGAAGGTGGTCATTCAATGATATTGGAGAATTTCACCTATTTCTACTGAAAAGACCAGAACTGAACAAAAAATTTGATCTACAAACACAGAACAGAAGAGAAACATAAAAAGGTAACAAGAAAAAAAAACTCTTGAGAACTATATTTATGTTATAGATACTTATAGAATGAGGGTTGATTTTATGAATCTATTATTACATTATGATTATGATATGATTACTGTGATTTTATGATTATTATACGATAAACTGAAAAAGAAATTAGAGGTAGAAAATGAATAACACTGGAAGAAGAGGAAAAGGAGGTAAAATAAGGGAAATTACATCACATGTAGAGGTAAAGAAAGCCTATAATGATTGAGGGGAAAAAAAGGAGGGGAATGAGAATTTGATTAATCTCCATCTCATCAGATTTGGCTCAGAGGGAATAATAGACGTACTTATAAAGAAACAGGAGGGAAAGGGGGGAAAAGGGGGTGGGTGGGGCTCTAAAGGGGAAGGATTGTTTGAGGGAAGTGGTTATCAAAAGCAAAATAGTAGGGAGGAGGTAAAGGGGATAAGAAAGAGAAAAGCATAAGCTAGGGTGAATAAGATGGCAGGAAGTACAGAATTAGTTATTTTAACTGTGAATGTGAATGGAATGAACTCTCCCTTAAAGCAGAAGCAGATAGCAGACTGGATTAAAAACCAGAATCCAACAATATGTTGTATACAAGAAACACATCTAAAACATAGAGATACATACAGGGTGAAGGTAAAAGGCTGGAGCAGAATCTATTATGCTTCAGGTGAACAAAAAAATTGCAGAGGTAGCAATCCTGATCTCAGACCAAGTAAAAGCAAAGATAGACTTAATAAAAAGAGACAAAGAAGGAAATTATATCTTCCTAAAGGGTACCATAGATAATGAAGCAATATCAATACTAAACATATATGCACCAAGTGGTATAGCATGGAAATACCTAGAGGAAAAGTTCAGAGAGATGCAAGAAGAAATAGACAACAAAATTATAATAATGGGGGAT
The DNA here is from genome assembly GCA_023553655.1 of Myrmecobius fasciatus. NCBI lineage: Eukaryota > Metazoa > Chordata > Mammalia > Dasyuromorphia > Myrmecobiidae > Myrmecobius > Myrmecobius fasciatus. Next base: position 1,056 of record JAJPUD010011082.1, on the reverse strand, counting down.
CTCAACCTCCCTCTCTCAGAACTTGATAAATCAAAGCACAAAATAAATAAGAAAGAAGTTAAAGAGGTAAACAAAATGTGAGAAAAGTTAGGTATGATAGATCTTTGGAGGAAATTAAATGGAGACAGAAAGGAGTTTACTTTTTTCTCAGTAGTCCATGGAACTTATACAAAAATTGACCATGTGCTAGGACACAAAAACCTCAAAATTAAATGCAGGAGGGCAGAAATAATAAATGTATTCTTTTCAGATCATGATGGAATAAAAATCACATGCAATATAAGGCCAGGAGAAAATAGACCAAAAATCCATAGGAAACTAAATAATTTATCCTAAAGAATGAATGGGTGAAACAGCAAATTACAGACACAATCACTAATTTCATCCAAGAGAATGACAATAATGAGACAGCATACCAAAATTTGTGGGATGCAGCCAAAGCGGTAATAAGGGGAAATTTTATATTTCTAGATGCTTATTTGCATAAAATAGAGAAAGAGAAAATCAATGAATTGGGCTTGCAACTAAAAAAGCTATAGAAAGAACAAATTAAAAGCCCCCAATCAAATACCAAACTTGACATCCTAAAAATAAAAGGAGCGATAAGTAAAATTGAAAGTAAAAAAAAAAACCTATTGAATTAATAAATAAAACTAAAAGTTGGTTTTATGAAAAAACCAAAAAAATAGATAAACCTCTGGTTAATTTAATTAGAATAAGGAAAGAGAAAAATCAAACTGTTGGTCTCACAAATGAAAAGGGAGAACTTTCCACCAATGAAGAGGAAATTAGAGCAATAATCAGGAGTTATTTTGCCCAACTGTATCCCAATAAACTTGATAACCTAAGCGAAATGGAGGAATATCCACAAAAATATAGATTGCCCAGATTAACAGAAGAGGAAATAAATTACCTAAATAGTCCCATTTTAGAAAAATAAATAAAACAAGTCATTAATCAACTCCCTAAGAAAAAATCCTCTGGACCAGATGCATTTACATGTGAATTCTACCAAACATTTAAAGAACAATTAACTCCAATATTATATAAACTATT
>JAJPUD010011081.1:38034-56806 GCA_023553655.1 Myrmecobius fasciatus | reverse complement strand
GTGGCTTTCAGGGAGTCCGATAATCCTTAAATTGTCTCTCCTGGATCTGTTTTCCAAGTCAGTTGTTTTTCCTAGGAGATATTTCATATTTTCTTCTATTGTTTCATTTGTTTGTTTTTGTTTAACTGATTCTTGAATCTTATTGAGTCATTTACTTCTATTTGTTCAATTTTAATTTTTAAAGTATTATTTCCTTCAGTTATCTTTTTTAGCTCCTTTTGTAGCTGGCCAATTGAATTTCTGGATTCAATGTATTCTTTTTCCATTGTGCCAGTTTTATTTTTCAGTGAATTGTTGTCTTTTTCCAATTCACCAATTTTGTTTTTCAGTGAATTGTTGTCTTTTTCCAATTCACCAATTTTGTTTTACAATTCACCATTTCTATTTTTCAGTGAATTGGTGATTTTTTCCAATTCACCAATTTTGTTTTTCAGTGAACTGTTTTCTTTTTCCAATTCACCAGTCCTATTTTCCAGTTTTTGATATTTCTGTTGCCCTGATCTCAATTTATTTCCCCATTCTTCTTCTAGCTCTCTTTTGAGATTCTTAATGCAATCATCCACGTAAGCCTTCTGGAAGGGAGACCAACTTAAGTCTGCCTTTGTGGCTTCATCTGGGATTGTTTTCATAATGTCAGTATCTGGGGACTGTTCTATTTTTTCTCCGTAAAAGCTTTCTATGGTGAGAGCTCTCTTCTGCTTCTTGCTCATGATTTAAAGTTGGGATATTGGTCAAAAGCCGAGAAAACTGCAACAATTTGTATTTGCCCTGGGGCAGTTTGCCGAGTTGACTTCCGGTCTGAGGCTGGTCGGGCTAGATTCGCACTAGGACCACGTTTTCAGCTGTTCTCGATCCACCCCCTACCAAAGGCAGATCTGCCAAAGCACCTGCCCGCAAGCAGAGCAAAGTGGCCCAGGCGTCTCCCAGGGGCTTCCTGGGTGCCCAAAATCCGCCCCTCTATCGCAGCCCTGACTTCCGCCCAGGCTGGAGTCCGATCACGACGAGTGGCCGATTTCCCCTGAGGCTAACCTTCTCCGGAGTTCTTTCAAGGTAGATCTTTTATAGAAATGCGTTGCAGTCCAAATGCTTGGTGGGGCCCTCGCTCAGAAACCAGTTGGAAGGCTTACTTTGTCTGGGTTTGAGGGAATGTCGGAGGAGTTCACAGAGAAAGCTGTGCGCAGTTCGCCATCTTGGCTCCGCCCTACCTCAGCTTTTTTTAGGGTGTGAAAAGAGCTCCAGTTTATTGTGCTGCACAAGCTTGTTGATATACATTTTTGTAAGCATGATCAATGCGTGAACAGTAGGCTATCCCCAATCACCATTCAGAGAAGCTGCATTGTGGGCTTTGCATATACATGGTATCTGCCAATAGGAGGAGAGCCGACCCAGCCACATCAGCAAGCAAGCTGTGAGGGGTCACAGGCGAGAGGCCCTGTCAAGGCATCTGTGTTCACTAGCAACTAGCTGTGCTGCTCAGGCTCAACCCATTCCCATGCCATGCACCAGTGCTCCTTGCTCAATAAGGGCATTTCTGCAATGTGGCAGAAAACTTATTGTGCACCACAGGTCAAGATGCCCTCTGTACTCTCTCTCAGCAGGATTTCATACCCTAGCACAATTTATGTTTTTTTTTCTTATTGCTATAGATAGAATTTCTAGTATAATACTGAATAATAATAACAATAATGTATACCATTACATCACTCCTAATCTTTGTGAGATGAATTACAAGTTTATTGCCATATGCTGTTTATATTTGATTTTAAATAGATATGTATCATTTTTGACCTTTCTAATCATTCTGTAGTTCTTTACTGATTGCTGTGGCTTTAAATAAGAATTTGTTTTAATTTCAAAACTTTTTCTGCACCTTTTGATATAATCTTTTTGTTGTTGTTGTTATTGATATAGTCAATTATGCTTATAGTTTTCTTAATTTTGAACTAGCCTTACATTCTTAGCATAAATCCTATCTAGTCATTGTTTTAATCTTTGTAATAATATATTGTTGCAAACTTTTTACCACTATTTTAAAAATTACGTCAATATTCATTAAAGAAATTGTAAATAATTGGGGCAGGTAGTTGGCGCAGTGGATAGAGCACCAGCCCTGAAGTCAGGAGGACCTGAGTTCAAATCTGGTCTCAGACATTTAACATGCCCTAGCTGTGTGACCCTGGGCAAGTCACTTAACCCCAATTGCCTCAGCAAAAAGGAAAAAAAAAAAGAAATTTTAAGTAATTTTCTATGTTTTTGATTTTTTTTCATTTAGGCCTCAAAACTATATTTGTGTCATAAAAAATTACATCTGATTCCTTCTTCACTTATAATTTTTTTAAAAAGTCTATATTGTATGATAATTTATTGTTCCTTAAATGTTTGATACAACTTGCTTATAAATCTATATGGTTTGAGGGATTTTTCCTTGAAGATATTATTTATGATTTGTATAATTTCTTTTTCTGAGATGGATATTTAAGTATTCTATATCCTCTTCTGGTAATCTAAGCAGTTTATAGTTTTGCAAATATTCTTATATCTCACTGAAATGTTCTCGTTATGAAATGTTAACTGGCATATAATTGTGCAAAAAAACAAACAAACAAACAGGACAAAACAAAACAAAAAATCCTTTTAATAATTGCTTCATTTTCATTTTCACTGATACTGTATTTACTCTTTTAATTTTTGACATTGGTAATATGTGATTTTTCTTTCTTTTTAAAATCAAATTAATGAATTGTTTATCTATTTTATTTTTATAAAATGTTTTTGAAATTTTATTTATTCAATTTTTAATTTCCATTTTATTCTCTTTGATTTTCAGGAATTACATTTTGGTATTCAGTTGGGAATTTTAGAATTCATTCTTTTCCTAGTTTTTTTTTTTAAGTTGCATTTCTTGATATTATCTTTCTTTCTTTTATTAATGCATGCACTTATATCTGTATCTATATCTTTCTACATCTACTTCTATTTCTTTCTTCTTAAATACTATTTTGACTTCATGATTAAAATTTCATATGTTGTCTCATCAGTGTCATTCTCTTATAATGAAAGTTAATTGTTTCTATGGTTTCTTTTTTGATTTAGTCTTTAGGATTAGATTATTTAATTTCCAATTAATTCTTAATCTATGTTTTCAAAAACTCTTTACTGAATATAGCCATTAACACAAACAAGATTTGAATCAATGTTATTTATTTTATAACTCAGTGTTCTTCTATACCATGCTTTCATCTAATATGAGGAGCAAGTGAAGGGACTATGGATGTTTAAGGTGGAGACAACTACTGCAAATAGCCTAGTATTTGAAAGAGTATAATAACTGGAGGAGCACATACTGTGGTTAAGAAAAATACAAAAACCAGTTAGAATTTGCTGTTTTTGAGAATGTCTGACCAAGGTAAGCCTTACAGAAGTTTAGATTAAATATTAGAAGAAAATGAGAAAATTGTCACATAATACTTAAAAATATATGTTTATTTAGATATAGCAGGAGAAAGCTATTTGATAAGTATAGAAACTAAAGACATCTCAAGTCAATTCATTTGAATCAGGCTCTGTTGACTCAGTTATCATTGTGAACTATCAGCCAAGTATGGAGAGATTTGTGATGTTTTTGTACTTCAATGATCAGGATGTAATGTCAACTGTAAAAAGCTGTAAAAAGCAAAACACCTCACTAAGAACCTTATAGATTCACTGAAGATATCAGAAAAAGATTTTTATTCATGATCTCATGAAAGCAGATGTTGGGAAGCAGGCTGAAAGCATTGAGCCCCAAAGCATAATTTTTTGTACCCAGTTCAGAAAGGCAAATCCTTTCCCTAATTCCTCATTGGCTGGCTACTACAATGGTTACAGCCTATTTGGAGAGCCAAATATCCCCACATAAGTATGAATCCTTACTATGGGGAATGTCATTCCCCTTATTTCAGCAACCCTAGCTCTTTATTTTCTATTACCTTCATTTGGGTGTGTATACATCCCTCCTGCATCTAACAATAGTGTGTTTCTTAATTTATGGCTTCCCTCTCTAAGTTTTGTTTCTTTTGTTCCACATCAGCCTAATCTTTAGGTTTCATTTCTTAGATTTGAATTTCATTTCTCTGTATTTCCCTATATTTCATTTTTTTCTGAATTTTTAATGTAACTCTGTGGAAACTAAACCCTGTTCCAATTGTTACAACATCCAAAATGTTTAGTTTCCTGAACAAACCAAGACTTGAGGAAAGGTTAAATTTTTTTTTAATTTTATTTTTTTATTTTATTTGCATAACATATGTGTGGGTAATTCTTCAACAATAACCCTTACATAGCTTTCCGTTACAAATTTTTCCCCCAACTCCCCACCGCTCCCCTAGATGGCAGGATATCCACTACATGTTAATTATGTTAAAATATTGGCAAATCGAATATATGTATACATAATTCCAAACTTGTCATTGTTGTGCAAGAAAAATCTTGTCTACACAAATGATATATCAGATAAAGGAAACACAATGTAAGCAAACATCAATCAAGGAGTATGAGAATGTTATGTTGTGGTCCACATTTCACATCCCTCTCTCTGGGTGTATATGGCTTTCTTCAATGAACAATTGGAGGTGGTTTGAAACATTTCATTGTTGAAGAGAGCCATGTCCATCAGAACTGATCGTCATATAGTACTGTTGTTGCCGTGTATAATGATCTCCTGGTTCTGCTCATTTCACTCAGCATCAGTTCATGTAAGTCTCTCCAGGCCTCTCTGAAATCATCTTGCTGGCCATTTCTTACAGAACAATAATATTCCATAATATTCATATACCATAATTTATTCAGCCATTCTCCAATTGAAGGGCATCTATTCAATTTCCAGTTTCTAGCCACTACAAAAAGGGCTGCCACAAACATTCTTGCACATGTGGGGCCTTTTCCTTCCTTTATGATTTCTTTGGGATATAAGCCCAATAGAAATGCTGCTGGGTCAAAGGGTATGCACAGTTTGATAACTTTTTGAGCATAGCTCCAAATTGTTCTCCAGAATGGCTGTATCCGTTCACAGCTCCACCAACAATGCATCAGTGTCCCAGCCCTCCCACACCCCCTCCAACATTCATCATTAACTTTTCCTGTCATTTTAGCCAATCTGACAGGTGTGAAGTGGTACCTCAGGGTTGTCTTGATTTGCATTTCTCTGATCAATAGTGATTTGGAGCACCTTTTCATATGACTAGAAATAGTTTTAATTTCATCCTCTGAAAATTGTCTGTTCATATCCTTTGACCATTTATTGATAGGAGAATGGCTTGAATTTTTATAAATATGAGACAATTCTCTATATATTTTAGAGATGAGACCTTTATCAGAACCCTTAAATGTAAAGATGATTTCCCAATTTATTGCTTCCCTCCTAATCTTGTCTGCATTGATTTTGTTTGTGAAAGGTTAAATTTTTAAGTGGGGAAAAATAGTTTAACATTAGTGGAAGAATGGGTTAAGTTATTGCTCTTATCAAATCAAACCTTTTGAAGATTAGATGCTTAAAAGTCTTATGGATGATTTTATAATGCTTAAATGACTTCAGGGATCATCTTGACTTTCAGTATTTAAATATCCTGTTACAGGTAACACCAAAGGATAACATAAAAAACAAACAATGCAGGTTTCCTGAAGGGTAAATTTAAGAACATTCCAGGAAAGACCAATTCCCACATTGAAACCATTATATTCATGTAGTGGTTAATGCTCAGTGGTCTCTCAATATAAAAATAGTGATTAAAAGAAAGAAAAAAACCAGTAAAACCAGAGCTAAAGCAAAGATGATGACATTTCTGCACAGTGACTGTTCGTTAGCACAAGTGTGAAAAAATTATTCTGTACTCTCAGCAATTGATTTTTTATAGTTGATGTTTTATAGTTCATCATCTCTATCTCCCTGAAAGACAGGGAGGAATTAAAAATATATATATTTGCCTTGTTAGAATTCTTTGCAGGACTATTCCCTGCCTTCTTTGATGACTGATTAGATTCTTTGACTTCCTAGAAAAGTTTTTTTATTTTTTTATTTTTTTTAATTTTTATTTATTTTTTGCTTTTTGTTGAGGCAATTGAGGTTAAGTGTCTTGCCCAGGGTCACTCAGCTAGGAAATGTTAAGTGTCTGAGACCAGATTTGAACCCAGGTCCTCCTGACCTCAGGGCTGGTGCTATAGTCACTGCACCACCTAGCTGCCCCTTTTTTAAAATTTTAACCCTTTACAACAATGCTAGGGTATTGTTCAAAACATTTATTAACCACTTACTATGTACTAGGACACATGCTAAGTATTGGGAATAAAAAGAAAGATAAAAGATAACTTGTTAATTTGAGGAATTTATGATCAATTGGGAAAGTCAAACTGCTAATAATTATGTGTGGAAAAAGTTATATACAGGAAAATAGGAAATAAAGGGATAGCTTTAGAATAAAGAGGAATCAGAAAATTCTATAGATAATTGGGATTTCTGTAGAATGGAAGATATATGCTGGCACTGGAAGGAAGCCAAGGAAATGAGGAGAGAGAACATTTTATGCATGGGAGCCAGAAAGAGAAAATGCTTAGAATAAAAAATGAAGTGTTTTATTCAAAGAACAGGAAGGTCAGAGTCACTGGATGTAAAAGTATATGTGAAGGAAGTAATATGTAAGAATAGTGTTGGGGAAGGCAGAGCAGCTATGGAAATTTTTTACATTCTAAATATAAGATTTATATTTGATTCCAGAGATGGTAGAGAATCACTCGTGTCTATTGAGTAGGGGGTGGTGGTGGCATGGTTACAACAGAACTATAGAACATCACATTGACAGCCAAATGGAAAAGTGACTGGTGTGGGCACAGTTTCCTTCTTGTCAAAGATGGAGTAGAAAGAATAGGATTTGAGTAATGATCATGGGACACTTTACTGGTAACAATGTGAAGAGGTCAATAAACTTTACAGTATAAGAAACATTTGAAAACATTAGTCTTGCCTTTTGTGAGTGCTCATCCCAAAGACCACTCATGTCATTGGACTGCCATTAAAATAATTGATCTAATATCTATTCTTTTATCCAATGCCTTTGAGCCTGAATCTGTGCTTACTATTCTCCATTACTATTGGTTCCTTCATCTCTGCCAAATGTCTGCTGGTGTCTACTGTCAATGGGATGCACATCTCTGCCTGTTGCCTCTTTGTTTCCTCTGTGACTCAACTCTGGCCATTGTACCCCAAACAGCATTTCTGAGATAATTCATTTTTCCTACTTCATCAAGATCAAATTCTACTCCTTATATCTGAGTCAACTGTCCAAAGTAGATCCTTATCTATTTTGCCTTGGATGAAGTGTTGCTGTAGACTTAATCCCTATTAAGCTACCAAAATTGGGTTTTGAGTACATTCTGTTATGGCAGAAAAGATTCTTCCCTCCTGATTCCTTCTCTCTCATCTCTTCCCCTCCTCCTGTGCAGATAATTGCTATCTGAGTGCTACTATTGCTAGGACCTGATTCTGCCTTCCTATACTAGAAGAAAGATACAAACAAATAAAAAAATTGCAGTCAGAGATTCCTTTGGTTAGTATATATATTCTATTCCCAATTTTCAAATGGTACCCATTTCTTTTGTGATTGAGGAAATGTTCTCAGCATCTGAATTCAGAGCTCAGTAGAGGGCCATCACAGAAAGTTCCAAAGAGAGAGAATGAGTTCAGTTTAGGGCTGAAAGTAGATTATTATTATTTTTCACTGAAGTAATATTTCTTTTTTTTTTTCTTTTCTTTTTTTTTCCTGAGGCATTTGGGGTTAAGTGACTTGCCCAAGGTCACACAGCTAGGACGTGTTAAGTGTCCGAGGGCAGATTTGAACTCAGGTCCTCCTGACTTCAGGGCTGGTGTTCCATCCACTGCGCCACCTAGCTGCCCCATGAAGTAATATTTCTATTGATCTCTAGTTCATTAAATCAGTTATTGCAATTGCCCATATTTCAAATTTCAGAAATGTCTGGGATCCTGAGTAGAATTCAGCATTGTCTTATCATTGACTCCTGGATGATTTGTTTCAAATAATCACAACAAAATCTATGTGGCAAAATTGCTGTTGGACTTTCAAATTACAATAAAAAAAGAAAAAGAAAAAGAAAAATGATTTATTCAGCATGATTGTAAACATACCTGCAATTTCAGGAATCTACTTTGATTTGCATTCTCTCATGTTGGAGTACCTGAGGCAATTCTTAATGATTGACTACATTCACATACAATTACAAAATTAAGCATTGCTTTTTCAGTTGCATTGTCATTTAAAACAAAAATAAAAGTCAATAAAGACAAAACAGTTTGATTCCTTGATGGCTAATTTTTTTTCTTTAGATTTCCAATGAAGCAATTAAATGTGGTGGTGGTGATTAATAATGTAATCTAGTCCCAACAAGAGCTAAAGCTTTCATTTATTGACCAAAAATAGGTCCCAGGCAAAGTTCCATTTAATCTGTGCTCTGATTGTCTCAGAATGAGACAATGTAAATAACAATTATTTCTATTTTGATTAGAAACTCTGAGGGTTATCACTTCCACATTTATACATACATGTTCATATGTATGTGTATGTATGTATATATATATGTGTGTATTTTCTTTCTTTGACCAGGTAAAAGAAGTCATTCTCCCTCTTATTTCTTATCTAGCCTTAATCACTGAGTGGGCATTATTTCTGTGATCTATTAAACACCTAAAAAAGGCCAAGATCTTCCACTGCATCTAGGGCCATCTCTAGTTGCCCTGATCTGGAGCTAGATGGTTCTGGAAGAGAAAGTGAGGCTGGTGACTTTGCACAGCCACCCCTCACTTAAATTCAGTTGTGTTTAACACCAAGAAACTTCCATGGGCAATTGGGTCACTGAATTTCAAATTCTATAAAGTTATGGTTTCTAGGAACTTCAGAAATTACCCCTTCCTCTCTCTCTTCTAATTATTTTATATATAAAGAAATCCAGAAAAGAGAAATTGTTTACCCAAGTCACATTCATAGCTACTGAGCAGTAGAGATGGAGTGAGAAGACAAACTTTCATTGTCAATACTGTTTTTTTTTTTTTTTTATTTTGCACCACCAATTAGCTCTGCAGCTAATCATTAAATATCCTTTCAAAATCCTATTGGAAAGTAACTATTTATCATTTATTAATCAGGGACTATGACCAATATGCAGTGGCAGTGTAAAAGATAGAAAAGCCAGGAATGCAGCCACTTATTTAGATTGTCACATCTTAGCAGTTTTGCCTTTTCTTTGTTTTCTTTCCTCATAAACTTCATAGTTTCTTCTCTGCTCTTCTTATAGTTCAACATTCTGTTAAGCCTTAGTATTGTAATACTACATGACATTGCCTCATCTACAATTCTGGACTCTTTACTTGAATAATTGTATTTTTTTTGGTTATTACCTATCTTGAACTTTATTTGTTTGACATTCTCTACTGCTCCTCCCACCTTCCTTGAGTCTTTTCAACCTGAAATGATGAGCCTGCAAATTTGCTCATTTTTACTTGTTAACTTATGCCAAAATCTTATACCTAAAAACTTTACCTTTCCTAAAATTGTGTGACATCAAGATATTCATATTTCTTCATAAGGTAGGCTTGTTTGTTTATTTTTTTCTTTCCCAAACAGATGCTGAGGTGCCTGGTCCATTTCCAAGTAGGTAAGTACCTTGTCCTCTGAATATAACCTATCTTTGTTCACTTTTGTATATTCACTAAGGAGGTTACCATATCCTAGCAAGAATTTTTTATGCATCTTAACTTGCTGATTTGCCCATTGTGCTTTAAAATCCAAATAAAATCATGTATAATCTATGACATATTTCATAATTCCTTTAAATAATAGACTTTTGACTCAAATCTCAGTGTATTGTACTAGAATTCACATTACATTTATAGTTATGTGATGTGACAAACAAAATAATTTCTAGAGATGAAATTTTTGCATAAATATGATCAAATTTTTTCAATCACAACCAGTGATTGACCAAAAAAAAAAATCTCCTTATACTCTTAATGATTAAAGAGGAAGCATGGTGACTTGTTGGGATTTTTAATGTGCTGGGAGGACAGTTATTCCAGCACACAGCAATCAATTCTACTGGTTAACAATTAATGAGAGGTAGACTTTATAAAGAGAAGTGAACTCACTCCAAAGAGTCATTGAGAGTGGCATCATGTCATTTTTGTCCAGAAAGTCATCTGGATAACCTCAGTTTTAGGCAATCTAAACAAAAAAGGAAGTTAATTAAATGTAATTGACCTTGGGCTAGAGATTCTGAGAAGAAATTTAAACACATTTCTTCTGCATTGTAAGACCTATATTCTATTCACTTTCTCATGCTGACTCTTCATGAGAACAAGAACCATATTTTATATATTATTTTCATGGCTCTTCCAGTGCTCAGTATAATACTCTACATGGAGTAGGTGATTAATAAAAGTTTGCTGAATTGAATTGAGCCAAACATCATATTCTCCACACATCTACTAGAAACAAGTGTTTCTCTCTGCCAATGATACCATCATTATTCTAGTCATTCAAGGTAGAAACCTTAGAGGCATCATTGACTTTTCCCTGTCTTTCATCATATGATTTCATCATATCTAATCAATAGCCAAGTCCTGTAACTTTTCCTTTCAAATGTCTTCCCCTTTTGTTATTTATATTTTGCTGCCACACTCATTTAACACTGCTTACACATGAAGTAATTATGAATCACTAGTCCTGCTGCTTTAACTTGGGTATTCAGTAGGCTCGGCAGATGTCCAGTAAAATGAAAACAACAATACATTCACAGTTAGGATTTAGTACACAAGAAAGTTGGGATTTTGGAATTACTCTGCATGGTTCATTTTTAGATGCAGTTTTTTGGAATACAAAGGATGAAACAACTCTCCCAGTTGCTCAATTTCTACCCTAAGCCAACTTTTATCATTACCTCATGTCCATATTACTCTGACAAGCCCTGACTAACCTTTCTAATTCCAAGATTTTCTTCAAATCAATAGATTTTGTATATTTTCTTTGGACACACATGCACAAATGTTTATTTACATATACATGTATGTATATATGTTTATGTATGTACATGTCTTTTTTTCTTTAAAATCATTTTCATCATCTTACCTCAAAAAACTTTTAAAGTTCTGTTTCCCCATTTAGATCGAATGTAACATTCTCTGTGTGACTGTTGAAGTGCTTCATTTTAAAGACATCCCTCCATTGATTGATTGCCTATCTTTTTAAACTAACCTTATTTTCATTATCTATGCTCTCTCCACTCAGATTTTCTCTCTGTCTTTGGAATATCTTTTCCTTTCTCTTCTTTTGTTCAGTGTCTACTTTGCCTGGCATGTACTTCTTTATATCCCAAACCAGGTCAATTTTACTTTATTGTTGTTTTGCTCGTGAAACCTCTGACAATTCCAATACTGATCAGGTAACTTTTATGGAATTCAGGCAGTACCTATTAGCTATGTAGCACTCCACTTTCTATTAAATTTTGTAATATTCATTTTGTTTTCTGGTTGTTTTATATACTGATCATATTCCTTCACTCCACCCCAACCCCCAAGTTATATTGTGTATTCCATGTCCAATACTTCTTGTGCCTCTGCAAGAACAGTTCTGCCTACCATGGTCACTAAATATTTATTGATTATACAGAGCTACATACAAGACTGTGTGAGATGGTAAATTTCAGGTACAGTTTCAAACAAACACCTTGACATTTGCAAGATGTGGATTTCTTTTTTTTTTTAATTGCATTAATGCTATTTATATTAGTTATACTCCAGATGGAAATTCAGCTAACAATTTCATGGCTATGAATCAGGATTACTTTATTTTTTTCTTTCAAAGTTTCCACCAATCCCTATATTTTCTCTTCTTTACAGATGAATCTGTATGATATTAGAAACTGAAAAATACATATGCCCTGTCCATATGGATGATGAGTGGTATTATTTAAGTATGAATTCTGCTGATTTTTATCCACAAAATGATACAGTACATTTTGTCAGTAGAAATGTTTCTTCTATACAGAACCACACTTACTAAATGAAATTTGATTTAGGGAATTTTCTACATTAAAATGACACTGTTAATTTTTCAGTTCAGAAACAAAAACATTATTATAACAGACAGGAAGAGATATGTGATATTAATGCCACCACATAGCAAATATGATAAGAAACATCATGTGCTGGATAAAATTATGTGAACATTGAATATTAGCAATAAACTACATGACCTAACTTGAATGCTAAATATTATTTTTTTTCCCTCATGCCCCTTACTTTCTCTCAGATATATGTAGGAATGACTATTTCCTTAGAAAATGTTCCATTTCCCCCCTTAAGTTTTGGAGAAACAAATTACAGACAGCAGACTGGATTATAAAGAAAACTCAGCAGGCAGCCCCCTTGAAGAACCAAGCTGCATGTGGAGATAAACCTGAAGATTCTTGCAACCACCTAATTAAAGTATCTGTTGAGGAGATAAAGAGCTGTTCTAGGAGCACACTTGCTTTAAAAGACTTAGTCAATTTTCCTACTTTCTGTAAAAGTCAGAGCAACTTCAGAAATTTAGTTTCTTTTTATAAATTACCAAGAAAGAACAGGAAGTTATCTAAAGAAAACTTTCTACTGGAACACCCAAACTAGACTGACAAGGTATTTCATATGGCACATGGGGCTTTATGACATGTAGATATCAGAAAAGAGAATAAATTGCTCTTTATCTATTCTGTGATTTTCTCCTGTAGAAGAATCTTGAGTTTTGAGGAATATAAGAATATTATGAATTTAGATTTGAAATTAATTCATCCTTTCATCTAGGTTCTATGATAATTGATTTTTTTTGCATGCAAACATTTGATATTTTATTTATTTCCTTTTACAAGTAAAAACATTCATTTTTCATCACAAGTTTGAGTTTTGAATTTTCTCCCCCTTTTTCTCCCTTCTTCCTCATTGAAAAGATGAGAAATTTGATAAAGCCTATATAAGATAGAATATAATCAATGATTTAAGCATGCTTAAAAAATACCAAAGGATTTAGCAAGTAGAATCAAGTATCTGTACCATCAAGGTATTGCCAAATTTGTTATCATCAGACAAATCCTTTGGTATTTTCTGTACTTGGGTCCTCAGGCAAACTGAAACAAAGGCTAGCACAAAAATTTTCCCTAGGAACATAGTCAAAAAAAAAAAAAGAAATGCATACATAGACACATAAGGAAATCCATTCATGCAATACACTCCTATTCTCAAAATGTTCTGCCAAAATTGTCTCATCTAACTTTTACTACTTTTTTGTTAAAGAGCTCCCATATAATATAGTCTGTCTATCTGTGTCTGTCTCTCAGTCTTTGCCTCTCTGTCTCTGTCTCTCTCTACACAAACACATAAACACACACACACACATTTACAAGCTGTCTATCTACCTATTTATTTATCTAAAGACAGAGACAGAGAGAAAGAGAAAAAGAGACTGAGACAGAGACAGAGACAGAAACAGACAGAGAGAAACTACTGTCCTCATTAGACCTATTGACAATAGCTGTTGTCTTTTTGTCTCATTTGCACAGCCTCTCCAATTATGGCAGGGAATCTGATAGACATTTATCATATAGACAAAATGAAATCCAATGGATAAACTTAGTAACTCTGGTACTGATTTTTCTTTTCCTTTTTTTAAAACTTAAATCAATCTTTCCCTCATTTTTAAAACAACTATCTAATTCAGAAAATAATATCTAAGTAATAGGAATACTGTAGAGAAGAAAAAAAAATCTTGAATTTATTGTTCTATATAAATTTTGAAACTGTCAGGTGACTCAGTAAATAAAATTGATCCTGAATTCAGGGACTTATTTTTGTGAATTTAAATACTTACTAGTGATCTAATCCTCATGCAAAGTATTTAACCCTTTTGCCTCAGTTTCCTCATTTGTACAATGAGCTGAAGAAGAGAATGGCAAAACTACTTCAGTATCATTACCAAGAAACTGCAAGAATGGGGTCACAAAGAGTCAGATGAGTGCAGGACCCAACAACAAATTCAAAGTCCTGGGAGAGGCCATGCCTCCGCTACAACAAAGTTCTGTGACATGCCTTTCCTTTTCCTAATAGCTATACTATCACACTATCCCTATATTAAAGATATTTGTTTGAAAGCTCATTTTTAACCTAACATCTAGTTATCATGATTAATAATTATTTGTGCATAGAAAGATTTTTAATGAAATACATAAAACCTTTGATTGTTTTTTTTTTTTAATTACTCAAGAGAAATATAAAGTCTTAAAAGAAGATTGCCATCTTGGTACTTTTAGAAAGAAAGTACAATTCAGAGTATTACTACTATAACAACTACTAGTACCATTTACTCTTGCAATTAAAAAAACAAAAACAAAAGCAAAAACAAAAAAAAAAAAAAACATTGTTTTGATTCCAAAAGAAGAAAAAAAAGAAATTAACAAGTAATAAGTTTAACTTAGGTCAGAGATTTTTAGATGTTTGGTCAGTATACTGTAGAGATGATATGTTCTTTTTGACATTTTTCAGGAGAGTTGATAGCTGTCCCCTCTGTATATAATCAAGTGGACTGGCATCATGGGAAAATTCCTGGTCTAATTTCAGGAGGTCATTCAACCTGCCAAGGACTAATTAAATCAGATATATTTAAGTTATTAAAGTTATGGCCCAACAGTCTTTTTCCACTAAGTAGTCTGCTGACTCCTTATTGCTCAGGGGCCCTTGGCATCTGCATTAGCACTTTCTTCTTCAATTAATACTGATGTAGCTTCAGTAGAGTGAAAACTAATGTCATTCTACCTTTGAAGTTTTCAAAGTTAATTCATTTCTAAACTTGTCACACACCTTAGCCTCGACATGTCAGAAGTAAACAGTTTCTTAGTTTAAGAAGGAATAAATTATTTGTAAATGCTAATATGTATGTGTATATATACACATATATATACATATACACATATAGTGGACAGCTTTTGCAAAAGTTCAGAGGTAGGAAACAATTGTATATGTAAGCAAATATGTTCATTTTACTAAAATATAGTAGACAAAAGAATGGGATTAATATGAAGCCATCTGGAAAAATGAGTTAGTCTGTAAAAAGCTTTAAATAACCAATAGGTGACTTCATATATCCTAGAGATTATATGAAACCAATTAAGCTTCTTGATTTAGGAAATTAAATGACCAGATTCATACTGTATCAGTTTTGCAGTTCTGTGCATAAGGACCAATATAAGAGATTAGAAGCAAGGAGACTGATTCAGAAGCCATTGCAGTAGTTCAGACAAAAGGTATGAGAGGCTAAAACTAGAGTGATGTTGATGCAAATGTACAGCAAGAGAAAAAAAGAAAAAAAATGTTTCCAAAGGTAAAAATGGAAATAATTTAGAAGTAGAGGCAAGGTGGAGTGTTAAGGAAGACAAATTCTAATCCATGTGACTAGAAGGAGTCTGGTGCAATCAATGCAAATAAGAGAATATGGAAGGGTGATAGGTTTAGAGAAAGAATCAGTCTTTTGTTGGATCTATTGAATTTAAGATTAAGATTAAGATAACTTTGAGACATTCATAAACAGATTTCTTTATCATACAGTTAGAAGAATGAGTTACTAATAATTGTATCATAGCAGTAGTTGATCATTTTAATCCAATTAAGAACAAATCAATCAATTCAGGACAAAAACAAAACAGAACACACAATCAATAAATTGTTCAGTATTACTTATGCATGATAGATATGTAGACACAGGATTATCATGTTTTTGTAATATGAACACTATAACTGAAGAAATAATGCATAAGCTCTAGATATATGGAGCATAAAATAGCATTATAGTGAATGAAAAAAGATTGTGGTTTAACAAGAAGGAAATAATCCCCAAATCATCTATTTTTGCAGACATCAAATCTTCAAAATTTACATATAAGAATTCCTAAAAACAAAGAAAAAACATAAAGAATAACAGTGAAAAAAGATAAAATTAATTTGTTATTCAAGTATTATTGTAATCAAAGCTGATAAATAGAAAATAGAATTGACATTAACTCTAATTATTTTATCAAGAACTTTAGACAATATTGTTACTGCAAGAAGACCAGAGTCTAGAAATGCAATGTAAAGAATGATTATAAGTGTTTGACAAATGGGGAGAGACAGTTTCCAGAAGCAACATTTAAACTTATCTGGAAAATCCCATGAAGAAGGATGATGGGCAACTTTGAGTAAGAGCATCTTTTAAAATAGACAAGTAAGTAAGTTCAGTATAAAGAAATCTTAGGGGAAAAATACACCTAAAACCATTTGAAGGGGATTTAATAATGAAAATGGAAGGATTATAAATAAAATTAAATTATATAAATTTTCAAACACCACCAACAAAAAATGCATATTTTCCCCAATTAAACTTTTTTTAAGGTTAGTAGAACCACCATACTTGGAGCCTAATATCACAGTCAGAAATACACTGATAGAGAAGAATTCTAGCCTTAGTCACTTTTTATTTTCTTATGCTTATAGTATATTCAATAGACCAAAGAACAAATTCTATTTTAAAGTTATATCCAAAGAGTAGAGGAAGCCCATCAGATTGTACCAAATATGCATACAAGATATCCATTATCAAGACAATATAATTGTATCTGAAGTAGGGAAAGATGTTAAAATTATAAAGGGTAGGGAGAATTCTAGCATAATAAAAGTATTAAAAAGTTGATTATAAAAGTGTCATACACATCTTACTTGTATGGATATTTCTAAACAGAATTTCATGAAAATCATTGATCTTAAACAAGGCTATCTTCAATGATAGTATTAATACAGAGCAAACATGATTTCACAAGTGACATTCAACAATGGACCACATCATTACCATCTTACAATTAATAAAACAAAGACAAAATAAAACCCACTTATTCTATTTATTGTTAATGTTATAGAAAACATTCCTACTTAAGAGCTCTTTTATAAGAAAGTCTTTTTTATTCTTAAACCACACTCAGGATTCCTTAGAAGATATGACCACAAAACCAACTTTGTTCAGAGATGATATGATGGTAAACATCAGGCAAAGCATAGAATGGGGATATTTATATTTAACAAAGGAATTTGCCATTATGATGGAAGATGCAAAAGATTACATTCACTTTAGGCAAGAATATGTTCTCAATGAATGGTGATGTCTTTCATTACTTCTGTTTCTTGATATCATTGTGCTGACTACATCAAAGTGGTGGATATTAGATCCTTCTGGAAAAAGATTAATATCTACTGAAAGGAGTATGGACTATATATCCTTCTAGGAAAGACTAAGTGAATTAGTGATATGTTTACAAATCATATGGAAAATGTAAATATAACTGGCAAAGATAGTGGAGATGTATGATGAGCTTTCCCAGAGTTGAAAGGGATTGAGAAAGTTAAGAAACTACCAATTTTCCTAAAAAACATTGTCTTCTTTCAATATTTACATTTTTAACAAATCTTAATAGACGTCAAAGAGAAATTAAGACCACTTCCTCCAAAGAACTAAAGAGGAAACAATGAAGGCAATTGGACAGCATCTACAAGATAACACCAACTTTGTAACTCACATATCCTCAGTATATCCCTTGCACTGTGAACCTTCCCTCCCTCAAATTGTAGAGGGTGGGAAAAGAACACTGAACAGGTCTTCCCAGACATTTAATTTAAAGAGAGAATGTAGGGCAGATATCTCATCATTTCTCACCCAACTTTACTCTTCTGGAATAGCATATGCCCTCAGGCCAGTGGTCTAAGTCTTTTTCCCCATCCTTTCCTGTCCTAAAATTTTTAAATTGTTTTCTTATGTGCTATCTTCTGCCACTAGACTGTTTTTTGAAATAAGCTAAATGTCATATTCATAAAGTAATCCTTGAGTTTTGATGTTATTACTGAGATTAGAAATATCCAAGTTATGCATACAACCAAGAAAAAAAAAACTTACTTTTAGAAATTATTGTAAAACATTAACTTGTTTTTATAGAGCATACAAAGTTTTAACAAGTCTATTTGATTTTTAAAATAAAATTTAAGTTATACTTCTACAATTCTTAATTATCTTTTAGACTCTTCTCTCATTTGCAATACTCTTTTGCATATTTTCAAAGCCACAAAGTAAGAATCTATGTTTAAGCACTTGCAAGATAACAGGAAGCTTACTATAAACAACAACAAAAGTCAAAATGAGAGGGAGGGAGAAAAATAGAGAGGGAAACAGACAGAGAGAGAGAAAGAGGGAGGAGTGGAGAGGTAGAGGGAGAAAAGAATTCCCTAACACATTGCAAGTATAGAAAACTCAATGTGTGATATAGAAATGGGAAACAGATGGTGCATATATTTTAATAAGTTTTAAATTCTTACTATTGCAATAGAAGGTAGTGAACTAATCTGCAAAATTTTACTCTCAGCTACTATAGTACAAGTGAGACAAAGACATTTATAAGTAAAAATGCATCAAATACTAAAACATAAATTTCTTTTTTAAAAAAATAATAGCTTTTTATTATAAATATATATGCAAAGATAGTTTTCAGCATTAACCTTTGCAAAACCTTATGTTTCATATTTTTCTCCCTCCCTTCCCCCAAATTCTCCCCTAGAAAAACCAATGTATGCTAAGTATGTACAATTCTTCTCTCTCTCTCTCTCTCTCTCTCTCTCTCTCTCTCTCTCTCTCTC
>JAJPUD010011081.1:7014-23677 GCA_023553655.1 Myrmecobius fasciatus | reverse complement strand
AAGGGAAAGTCAGGATCTATATGAGCAAAACTACAAAACACTCTCCACACAAATAAAGTTAGATCTAAACAGTTGGAAAAACATCAAGTGCTCTTGGATAGGTCAAGCGAATCTAATAAAGATGGCAATACTACCTAAAGTAATCTATTTATTTAGTGCTATACCAATCAAACTCTCAAGAGATTATTTAACTGAACTAGAAAAAATAACAACAAAATTCATCTGGAAAAACAAAAGGTCAAGAATTTCAAGGGAATTAATGAAAAAAATGCAAATGAGGGTGGCCTAGCTATACCAGATCTAAAACTATATTATAAAGCAGTGGTCACCAAAACCATTTGGTACTGGATAAGAAATAGAATAGTGGATCACTGGAATAGGTTAGGTTCACAGGATAAAGTACTCAATGACAATAGTAATATAGTGTTTGATAAACCCAAAGAACCCAGTTTTTGGGATAAAAACTCACTATTTGACAAAAACTGCTGAGATAATTGGAAACTAGTATGGAAGAAATTAGGCATTGATCCACACCTAACACCATATACCAAGATAAGGTCAAAATGCATTCATGATCTAGGCATAAAGAATGATATTATAAACAAATTAGAACAATGTAGGATGGTTTACCTCTCAGACCTGTGGAGGGGGAAGGAATTTTTGACCAAAGAAAAACTAGAGGTCATAATTAATCACAAAATAGATAAGTTTGACTATATCAAGTTGAAAAGTTTTTGTACAAACAAAATGAATGCAGACAAGATTAGAAGGGTAGCAATACACTGGGAAAATATTTTTACATCCAAAGGTTCTGATAAAGGCCTCATTTCTAAAATATATAGAGAATTGACTCAAATATATAAGAATTCAAGCCATTCTCCAATTGATAAATGGTCAAAGATATGAACAGACAATTTTCAGACGAAGAAATTGAAACTATTTTTGGTCACATGAAAAGGTGCTCCAAGTCACTATTGATCAGAGAAATACAAATTAAGACAACTCTGAGATACCACTACACACCTGTCAGATGGGCTAAAAACGACAGGAAATTATAATAACTGTTGGAGGGGATGTGGGAAAACTGGGACACTGATACATTATTGATGGAACTGTGAACGGATCCAATCATTCTGGTGAGCAATTTGGAACTATGCTCAAAAAGTTATCAAACTATGCATACCCTTTGACCCAGCAGTGTTTCTACTGGGCCTATATCCCAAAGAGATTTTGAAGGAGGCAAAGGGACCCACATGTGCAAAAATGTTTTTGGCAGCCCTTTTTGTAGTGGCTAGAAACTGGAAACTGAAGGGATGCCCATTAATTGGAGAATGGCTGAATAAATTATGGTATATGAAAGTTATGGAATATTATTGTTCTGTAAGAAACAACCAACAGGAGGATTTCAGAGAGGCCTGGAGAGACTTGCGTGAACTGATGCTGAGTGAAATCAGCAGAACCAGGAGAACATTATACACAGCAACAAGACTATACGATGATCAATTTTGATGGACATGGTTCTCTTCAACAATGATGTGATTCAAACCAGTTCCTATTTTTCAGCGATGAAGATAGTCATATGCATCCAGAGAGAGGCCTGTGGGAACTGAGTGTGAACCACAACATAGCATTTTAACGCTTTCTGTGAATATTTCCATGCATTTTGTTTTCCTTCTTAGGTTGTTTTTTCTTCTTCTCTTTCTAGATCTGATGCTTCTTGTGCAGTAAGATAACTGTATAGATATGTATACATGTATTGTATTTGTCATATAATTTATCCTATTTAGCATGTATTAGATTATCTGTCATCTAGGGGTGGGGATGGGGGGAAGGAGGGGAAAAGCTTGGGAAAAAAAGTTTTTGCAAAGGTCAATGTAGAAAAATCACTCATATGTTTTGTAAATAAAAAACTTTATTAAAAAAATAAATAAATAAACCAAGTTCCCCCATCTTTTATTCACACTCTGCACTTCAGCCCTTTTGTTTGTTAAAATGATAAAATTTGCATGCCAGAACACTGTCATTTTTTAATGCCTCAATGAATGCAAGTGCAGAGGATTTTTTTCAAGTACATACACATAGTGAACTGCAAATTTTTTAATTATCTTAAAGTTCTCACCAAGGACACACATATATTTATTCTTACATAGCTGTCCTTACCATATGTATTGAGCTGGTGTTTACTTTAATAATTTACTGAGCATGCTCATCAACACACTATGAATTAATGAGGAAATTATGTCCATGTCACAAATACTTCTTCATATATTCCATTGTAAATTAGCATAGTTCAGGTAACATTGACTTAATAGTCTGAGGCAGGTATTACTGATACTATCTTGAAAGACCTGAATTTCTCTGTCCTATGTCCTTGCTGAGACATTTTAAAGCTTATGACTAAAAATAATGTTTAAAGATTACAAGTTGAGGCTCGCTCTCTAGAAAAATAAATACATTTCAAAGTCAGATATAATAATTACATGTTCTTTTTGAGGGCAAATAATCCCCAAAGCCTAAGAATCAAATCATTAAACAATTTGTAAAAAATAATTATACAAATTCCTTGACCAGAGTATCATGTTGAATAAAAAATGAAAATTACTGAAAACCATACCAAATAATGTTGCTACTACTGATGTTGATGGTATTGATGATGCTGCTGGTGATTTTAAGTATCTTGAGTATATCCTACAGAAAGTTTGAGTGAGCTAAGCAAATCAAAGTACAAAAATGCTTCCCAAATAAGGATAGACATGATGTTGTGCATTCTAATCCAGAATTTTAATTTATATTAATACGTGGGCATTTTTTCTTAAGTATCATGCTTTAAGTGTACTTTGGGAATTCTTTCATTACAATTGTCAATAATTGTATTTTAAGTTTCTCATAGTCACTTGGAGATATGCCATCTCTAATCGCAATGTACACACAGATAATGCCAAACACAAATATTAATAGTTCATGTTTATATTTCCTTTTCTAATAAACCAATAAGTGTTCTCAATATGTTTTGGTTACTTAATGGATAACATGTAGCCTATAATATCCAATTGTAAGTCATGCAGTTCACCCATCTTTCAACTTTAATTCAGTGTATGTAATTTTTGTCATACATGAAAACTTGCATAAATAATGTTTCTGATAGAGTGTCTTAACATATCAATATTAAATCTTAGTTTTAAACCAGAGCAATAATTAAATTAAATGAGATTTTTAATAAACACACAAATGGAATAAAAATTTGGTTTTATAGAGATAGTACAAGGCCCCATCCATCCATGTCTTTTTAGCCTTAATACTTTTTGTCCATGATCTCAGTAGAGAACCTATTCCATTTATTGTAAAGCTGCCTCTTTTAAAAAAAAATTGTGGAAACAAGTACAAAATATGAACTTTCTATGTGAATATGTGAATATTTCATCTTCTTTCATGATCACAGACTTCCATCATTATTTTAACCATACAATTATTGTTATCTATATACCAGTCAATTTATATCCATTAAATATCTTTCCATTACCTTTTGGATGATCTGTTTTTTATTTTATTTTTTAGATCACTATGTTGTAGTGCTTGCTTCGGCAGCACATATACTAAAATTAGATTACTATGTTATAGCCATCACAACTATATGGTCACTGATGACATGAAGATCTTTAAGACCATGTTTCTCTATTCAAAATCAATTGATGATTCTATTGTAATGTATGCTTAAAATCTATATAATCAATTATTAATTCAGTAACCCTCCTCATTCTGCCTGTCTTCTTTACTTCTCTTATTTGATATGATTTTTCAACCAGGAAAAGGAACCTAGGGAGCAAAAATGAAGAGAGAATGAGTTCACTTGAGTGGGCAGATTCCCTAGAGATTTTACTGGATAGAAAAATGCAGTTGTGAAGTCTGGGTGGGACAATTCAAATACTTATTAATGTGATGGGGATTGAGAAAAGAAAGCAGTAAGTTAGGAGTCAGCAAGCCTATTCCAGCTGACATCCTGAGAACAAAAAGGTTTTTAAAAATAGATTTTTATTGATATCTTTTGTTTTTATCTTGCCTCTCCTCACAATTGAACCATATTAATGTGGTTTGTGAAGATCTTAGGGACAAGTAAAAAGGCAGAAAGTATGACCAAAGTGTGATGATTGGCAACCACAAGGATTGACAATTTAACTCTAGTTTATCCCTGATAAGTATCATCATCATTACAACCACCAATCATTTTCAACATAATTTCTCTTTGACTCAGAATAATGCTAATGCAAAGATTCTTAATATTTTTATGTCATGAATCCTTTTGACTGTCTGGTGAATCCTTGCTTAGAATAATGATTTTTAATGCACAAAATAAAATATACACAATTACAAAGGAAAGCAATTATGTTGAAACACTTTATATATTATCTATCTTCATCTATCTACCCTTTCTTTGTATTTATGTGTGCATATTTATTTTTCTATCACTACTTATAGATAGAAAGATACATCTAGTTATGTGTGCATCGTTTTATATAGTTTACAGGCCCCTCAAATTAAAATCCTTTGTCTAGGGCTTTGTTCTCTAAGAATTATATTTATTATAAGAAAATCATTATAAGTGATTATTATATCTAATAAATATAATTGGATATATTTCATTTTTTTAAACTTTGGTTTAATCCTTTGTGATGCAGGGATTTGAAGGTCGGTTTTAAGTATGATTTATTGATTTGCATTGTTATCACAAAAGAAAAAAATCTTCCAAAAGAAGTATAGATCCAAATGGAAGAAAAGCATCATGATATTGTTTTCTTAGCAAACCATGATATTATTTTCAATCCTATTCAGCAATTATGCAAAGAGTAGTTTATTTAGTTGTTACTGAAATTTTCCCAGAAATTTTCAACTTTCCCTGATATCAATTTATTGTTTTTGCAAATTAATGTGAAGGTGTTACTTTTTTACATTTTTAACAAATGGGTCATACAGACAAACTTTTTGGGGGATAAAACACAAACACTTAAATGAAAAGTCTATGTCCAAATATTTTAAATATTCAGATACATGATTAAAAAAATTATACCTTCAGTAACCTAGAGGGTAAAGGATAAGTATCTAGAAAGATCGATTGGTCAACAGTATACAATTCTGCAGAAAGGTCAAGAATGGGGAAAAAGACTTAGAAAAATGAGAAGAATTGACAATCAAGTGATCTTTCATGATAATTGAAGAGAACAATACCTGCTGAAAGAGGAACTAAGGAGAACACAAAGGTTGAGAATTTGGAAGAATAGAACAGTAATGCTATAATTGGAAATAAAGATATTCAGAATGAGGGTGACTATGTGGGGGGAAATAATGTAATATGCAATGTAAATTACAAGCACCTTGCTTTATTTACTCCTTCAATTAAACTAAAATAATAAATAGGTATTGGATAGGTATTATTCAACAACCACTGCTCCAAAGTACAAAGATACACTGAACAGTGCTTGTAGTTTGTGTTTAAGCATTCTAGGAAGAGAGTATAGTACAGAATTTGCCTACTCAGCTGTTTGGCATTTTCCTGGGTAGCAGTTACTTTACAATTGACTTGAGACACTAAGATAAAGCAGAGCAAGCCGGATGTGAGAAGTATTAAACTGTAATTAGTGAAGGATAATTTCTCTTTGCCTCTAATAACATGGACTCACCTGCCAGTTACAAGAGAAAGTTGGGAATTTTTAAGAGATGAAAAGAGTGCCTGACTCTTTATTACTTAAAAAGAAGAAATTATTGCACTTGAAAACAAAGAAATTGTTAGTATGAATAAAAAAGTGGAAATCTACCACTCCACCCCAAAGGCTTAAATTTTAAGTTCCAAAGCTGAGTTCCTGAGATTTTGTGGGATAACTTTTCTCTAATGGTTTTCTAGGGATTCTTGTTAAGCCCAGGATTAAGTAAGTCAGTTATGTGGGATCTCTGCCTTCTGTGGAATATTGAAGAAAACTTATTTATGATCTCTGACTTTTCTTGGAAATTTCCCAGGGATCCCATTAACTCAATCCAGGGCCCTAGCATATGACAAAGAGAGGTGTCTTTGCCTTAAGACCTTCTCTAATAGTCCTGAAATCATCTTGGACAAGACCAACTTTGAATTACCAGCCCCAGTCTTTTGTCCAGAATCTACTCAGCTATACTTTCCCAGTTCTTACATATAGTGAGTCAGACCTTCTGGGTCTCAGAGTATGCAACTTCACTACTTTCCACAAGCTAGCACATCAAGTTTCTCCTATCTGATCTAATCTCCAATGTCCAATCTAATCATCTGATATCTTCAATGGAGTTCTCCACACCCACTGCTAATTTGCCTATATGGACTCCAAAAGAGTTAGCATATTCCCATTTCTTCATACTCATCCCACTGTAATGATTGTGAATCCTTGGCTGTTATAGTATGAACTGTATCTTTCTGAAAACCTAGTGCCCTTCTCAATTTACCCTGCAAAAATTTTGTATATAAATTATTATTTGTGTATTGTTTTCTCTATTAGAATATAAGCTTCTTGAAGGCGGGGACTGTTTTAATTGTGTGTGAGTGTGTGTGTATGTGTATGTGTGTATGTGTGTGTGTGTGTGTCCCCAGAATTTAGCATAGTGCCTTGAACATAGTAGGAGTTTAATAAATGTTTATTGACAACTGAAGGAGATATTATGGTTGAGTTTAAACTACTTCTAGGGGAGAGTAGGATTATACTAATAAACTTTTTGAATGACTCATCATATAATCCTTGAGGATGAGATCTTTTCCTCTCTTTTGGAAATCACTAGTATAAGACAAGAAGTTGATTTTACAAGTACAAGGATGATATAGCAATACTATTGAGTTAGTATGAAAAAGGGGGAAAAAAGCAAAACAAACAAACATACATGATTTATATTGATCAATGGCCTACCCATTAAACAAAAAATAGACCTGCATACCACAGTGTTTTTGTTTTGTTTTGTTTTTTATTATTATTACTTAGTTCAAATAAATACAGAGTAAATTCTAATAGTTGATCTCAGAGTAGGTTGACATGCTATGTGGCTTTTATATGGACTCATTTATTTACATCTTTTCCCCATCATTAGAATGAAAGTTTTTTGAATACAGAAACTGGTTTAGCTTTTATTTGTATCCCCAGAACTTAACAAAGTATATAGTACATAGCAATAACTTTAAAATTTTTGTTGTTCAACTGAATGATCATACTTGGACATTCTCTATTTCTTGGGATTAAAATAATGTAGATGGGAATGTGGGGTGCATTTAAATACAGATATAATTTAAGAAAAAGGAAATAAAAAGTAAAAGAAGAAGGGAGGAAAGGAAAGTTAGAAGGCAGGAAAGAGAAAGTGAAAGAAAAAAATAAAAAAAATTAAGGAAAGATAGAGGAAACAGGGAAGGAGGGATAAAATAAGGCAGGAAGAAAGGATAAAGAAAAGGAAAGAAAAAAGTAAACAGGGAAGGAGATACAAAGAGAAGTGGAGAGAAACAGCCTGTTTTATAATTAGGGAGTCTCTGGAAATATTATTTCAAAGATTTAGTAGCTCTAGGTCTTCAATCTAAAACATTCAAACACCATAGTTAACTAAACAAGGAGCACATGAATGATCGGCTTCAGTTATTGTTGAATGTGTCAGTTCTCTTTCTTGTTTTCTAAAACCATTGCAGAGAGCCAGGGGAATCACGTCACACATATGCTGAAGGATATTTTGATCTTAAAACATGTCTTTTAGCAGGGGAATAATTCTTCTCAAATAAATTTTCAGACAGGAAAAAAAAACCTCCATTGTAATGTCATCTGGATTGCCAGCTGTAAGTGATGACGTTTAAGTTAATTATTGAAACAACATTCCACAAAACCTGAGACCACATTTAGTTACAATGACATTCAGTTTTTATGAACAATGATTTTAATTCATCATTATTTGAAGGAAAAAAGTGAAAAAAATATTTTCAAGTATTTTACAGAAAAACAGCGTATAATTTAAAGTTCCCCCTATCTCACCCTTCAGGATACTGTCTTCCCTGAGTAGGAAGTTATAATTTTGTTCAAGAATGCTTAGAATCTTTTTGTTCCAGCATTCACTCATGATCATTAATAACTAACGTAATAATTATCCAGAATGCTGTCTTGGTCTTATGGAATAGCAACAGCTAAGCTCACTAACCTAAATAACCTTGATCATAAGAAGAAAGTGTTGGTTTTTTTAAGTTTCTAGAACAGATAAGCATGATAACAAAAAAGTGTGCCAAGTTGTTTACAAGTATCTAAGATGATTTCTTTTATTTCTTTAATCTTAATATTTCTAATTACCAGTAGTTGAAACTAATTTTGGTATATAGCTACCTTAGAAATAAGGCAAATGTTATAGAAGATATCATATGTCCTTTATCTATTACTTTGTCATATAATCTGTCAAGAAATCTTATTTTTATTCCAAAGTTATCAGGATATTTGAAGAACTGCAGTGAGGTAAACATTGTTCTTAATATAAAGCTAAATAATACATGAGAATCCATAATTCATTACTGACAAGGAAATAGTAAGAATTGGGGGTGGAGTCAAGATGGCAGAGGGTAGACAGGTTTTTTGTCTGAGTTCTTCCTGGCTTCCCTCAGAACAATACCAGATCAAGTCTCTGAAATGGTTTTGGCGTGACATAACCCACAAATATTTGGAGTGTAATTAATTTCCAGCAAAAGATATTTGGAAAGAACTTCAGAAAAAATTTGTTTCAATCATGTCTGAAGTGGGGAAAGGGAGGGGGAAGGGGAGAGAGAGGAGAAAGGCAGCCCAGGACATGTGCAGTGGAGGGATGTAGGGTGGAGTGGCCTCCTCTCATAGAGGGAATTTACCAGGAGCCTCTTAGTAAAAATACAGCAGCATTGGCTACTCTGATTCAGAAGCCAGTGAAACAGTAGACTAGCTGTAAGACATCCCACACAAATATAAAAAGCAAATAATGAGCCCTTAAACCCCAGAATAACACAGGACTTGACCATGCTTATCTAACGTGGGAAGGAAGCCAACAGCACTGGCTCCGGGGCAGTGTGAAGCCACTGTCACCTGTAGAAGAAGATTGGGACAATCTCCCCTTTGCCCTAAGAGTAGATTTCAATCTTTAAAATTGAGCAAAAAAGAAAAAAGAGCTCTGAACATGGATAGATTTTATGGAGATAGGGAAGAACAGACCTCAAACCCTGAGAACACAAAAGGCAAAAAATCTCCAGATGAAGCTACCAGGGTGATGTGAGTTGGTCTCCATCTCACAAGGCTCTCTTGGAAGAATTCAAAAAGGATTTAAAAAAAAGAGTTAGAAGAAAAGTGGGGAAAGGAAATGAGAACTTTGCATAAGTGTTTGAAAAAGGAAACAAAGAAATTGTCTGCAGAAAACTCCTTTAAAAATAGATTTAGCAAAATAGAAAAAGCCTACAATTCCTTACAGAAGAGGTCTGATGAAATGGAAAAAGAAAACAACTCATTAAAAATAGAATTTATGAATGAAAAAAAATCCAATAAACAAAACAACAATTCATTTAAAAGTTCATTGGGAGGGGCAGCTAGATGGTGCAGTGGATAGAGCACCAGCCCTGAAGTCAGGACGACCTGAGTTCAAATCTGATCTCAGACACTTAACATTCCCTAGCTGTGTGACCCTGGGCAAGTCACTTAACCCCAATTGCCTCAGCAAAAAGCAAAAAAAAAGTTCATGGGGGGGGGCAGCTAGATGATACAATGGATAGAATGTTGGCCCTGAAATCAGGAGGATCTCAGTTCAAGTCTGACATCAAACACTTAATACTGTGTGACCCTGGGCAAGTCACTTAATTCCAATTACCTCAGGAAAAAAAGAAAAAAAAAGTTCAATTGGCCAAATGCAAAAGAAGGGAAAAAAAGCTAACTGAAGAAAATAATTCAATAAAACTTAAAATTGAACAAATGCAAGTGAATTTAATGAGAAATTAAGACTCAAAATTTAAAATCAAAATTTAAAAAAAATAGAAAAATGCAAAATACCTCATTGGAAAAACAATTGATCTGGAAAACAGATCTGTCAGAGACAATTTAAGAATTATTGGACTTTCTGAAAACCATGATGAAAAAAGAGCTTTGGCAATATCTGTCAAGTAATCATGAAGGAAAACTGTCCTGATGTACTAAAATCAGAGGGCAAAATAGCCATTGAAAAAATTCACAGATTACTTATTGAAAAAAACCACAAAATGAAAACTACAAGGAATATTATACCTAAATTACAGAATTAGCATATCAAGGAGAAAATATTGTAGACAATCAGAAATTAAACAATTCAAATATCTAGGAGCCACTATCAAGATTACTGAAATTTATTAGCTTCCACTTTAAAGGTTTAAAGCTCCTGGAATATATTTCAGAAGGCAAAAAAGCTTGGATTGTAGCCAAGAGTAAACTATGCAGCAAAATTAAGCATTATCTATAGGGGAAAAATGTGGACATTCAATAAAATATAGGATTTTAATTTTTTTTATGAAAAGAACAGAGAAAAACAGAAAATCTCATCTTCATATACAGATCTTAAGAGAAGCAAAAAAAAGGCAAGAAGAAAGGAAAAAATACTATATTTCTTTTAAAAGTTAGAAACTTTACAATTTATATGGGAAGATAATATGATTGAATCTTGAGAACTGTATCTCTGTTAGGAGTATACTAAGAGGTTTAGGCATATTTTCACTTTATTGTGTTGATAATAAGAAAATAGAGATGGAAAAAAGGATTTTATTGGAAGACGAGGAAGGGGGAAGTAAATTGAGGTAAATTACATCTCATGAAGATATATTTTAAAAAAAAATTACAATGGAGGGAAAAAAGGGAGAAGGATGAGCATTATGTGAACCTTAATCTCATCAGATTTGGCTCAAAGAGAGAATATAAGAAAAATTTAGCTTTACAGAAAAAAGTGTTTCATTGCATAGGGAAGTAGGAGGGGGAAGGAAAAAATAAATGGAGATACTAATAAAAGGGAGAATAGAAGTAGAAGAAGAAAGGGATAAAAAAAGAGGGAGGAGAGCTGTTTCACAAATATCATGCCTCATAAGGAAAATCAGATCATAAAGGAAAAACAAATGAGAAAGAAAACAAAATGCAAGCAAATAACAACAACAATAAAAAAGAGTGAAAATAATTATGCTGTGCTCCACATTCATTTCCCACTATTCTTTCTCTGGATGCAGATGACTTTCTTTATCACAAAACCATTCAAATTGGCCTGAATCATCTCATTGTTGATGAGAGCCACGTGTCAGAATTGATCATCATATAATCATGCTATTGCCTTTATAATGATCTTCTGATTCTACTCATTTTACTTAGCATTAGTTCATGTAAGTCTCTCCAGGCCTCTCTGAAATAACCTGGTAATCATTTCTTCCATAACATTCATATACCATAACTTATTCAGCTATTCTCGGTATTCACTCAGTTTTCATTTTTTTGTCGCTACAAAAAGTGCTGCCACAAATATTTTTGCACATGTGGCTCCCTTTTGCTTCTTTAGGGTCTCTTTAGGACACAAGCCCAGTAGAAATGTTGCTGGATAAAAGGGTATGCACAGTTTGATAGCCCTTTGGGCATAGTTCCAAATTGCTCTTCAGAATGGTTGAAATAGTTCACAACTCCACCAACAATGTAATGTAATGTAATGTAATATAATAGTATCCCAGTTTTCCCACACCCCCTTCAACATTCACAATTATCATTTTCCTCTCTTCTTAGCCAATTTGAGAGGTGTGTAGTGGTACCTCAGAGTTGTCTTAATTTGCATTTGATCAATAGTGATTTAGAGCACTCTTTCATATGACTAGAATTGGTTTTAATTTCTTCATCTGAAAACTTCCTGTTCACATCCTTTGATCATCATTGAAAATGGATTGGATTCTTATAAGTTTGAGTCAATTCTGTGTATATTTAGAAATGAGGCCTTAAGTAGAACCCTTGGATTGAAACATTTTTCCCAGTCTATTGCTTCCTTTCTAATCTTATATACATTGGTTATATTTATATAAAAACTTTTTAATGTAATATAATCAAAATTATCCATTTTGCATTTCATAATGATCTCTAGTTCTTCTTTGGCCACAAATTCCTTCCTTCACATATCTGAGAGATAAACTATCATTTCTTCTTTTATTTTGCTTGTAATATCATTCTTTATGCCTAAATCATGAACCCATTTCTATTTTATCTTGGCATAGGGTGTTTGGTGCAGGGCAATGTCTAGTTTCTACATTGATGCAAAAATCATAAATGCAGTATTAGCCACAAGATTAGAGCAAATTACCATCAGGATAATGTGCCATGACCAAGTAGCATTTATGCCAGGAATGCAGAACTGGTTCAATATTAAAAAAAAGTATTATTATATTTGACTGTATTAATAGCCAAACTAACAGAAATTATGATTACCTCAATAGTTACAGAAAAAAAATTACAAAATCCAACACCCATTCCTCTTAAAAATTATAGATGGTATAGGAATAAATGAACTATTCCTTAAAATGATCAATATCATCTATTTAAAACCACCACCAAACATCACATAAAATGGGAATAAACTAGAACCATTTCCAGTAAGATCAGGGGTGAAACAAGGTTGTCCACTATCACCATTACCATTCAATTTTGTATAAGAATTGTCACCTTTGACAATAAGTGAAGGGAAATACATTAAAGGAATTAGAATAGGTAAGGAAGAAACCAAATTATCACTCTTTGCAGATGATATGATGGTATACTTAGAGAATCCTAGAGAATCAACTAAAAAACTACTGGAAACAACTCATAGCTTTAGCAAAGTTGAAAGATACTAAATAAATCCATATAAATCATCAACATTTTTATGTTTTACCAACAAAGTCTAGCAGCAAGAGATAAAAAGAGAAATTCCATTTAAAATAATTATAGATAATATAAAATATTTGGGAGTCTAATTACCAAGACAAAATCAAGAATTATATAAACATTATACAAGGCCACAGATAGTGTGGAAATTCTGGGTGAAGTATAAGACGTCCTAATATCTTTGGTTTGGCTCCCCATCCCCACTAGGGGCATCTCAGCATTCCTGAGAAATTGGGGGTGTGACAACTTGTGTTGTAATTGAAGCAGAGTTAAACTAGGTGGCAAGAATATATCTGCACACAATAGCAAGTTGTTTATGTGGTCCCACATGTGCAGTATATAGTTACTGCATGTACAGCGACATAATTATGTACAAGTATTAGGGTATAAAAGGCTGAGGGAATTTTGAATAAACAAACTTCTGTTTTGGCCATCTTTACTCTTCTTCCACGATCAGGATTTGGGTTGGTACTGAAATCCAATGAGCAGGTCCAGACATTTGGCATTCAACACAGGGCCCTAGAAAGCAGGGACATAGCAACACAAAGAACAGTGCAATTTTGAGAAGGAGTCCCCATGAGTCATAACAGGATAAGTATAAAGATAGGCAAGCAGGAAGATGTAGTTAAGGACTAATCTAGTCACTTTCATTTTTTAGCCAAAATGGGACAAGTGCTAACAAAAGAGCCTCCCTCTAGAGGGAAGTATGGGGAATGCTTAGTTAGATAGATAAAGGAGCAAGGTTTGTTGGTGACTCAAGCAGATGACTGAATTCTTGGATGTTATGGAATACACGACTCCATGACTGCCTAAGGAAGTGAAGTTGGAGTCAGAGATGGGGAAGATAGTGGGAGAACAACTAAATGAATACTACAAGGCTATGGTCCCTGACTCAATCCCTGAGGACACATTCCTTATGTACAATGTGATAAAATTGGCTTTAAGAAATCCCACATATAAGAAAAAGAAAGCTTTTAGCCTGGGGTATCCAACATGGAAGTAGGAGGAAAACAGGTGTGTGTGTGGGGGGGGGATGCCCCCCACAGAGTCAGAGGCTACAGCATATGGGGTGGGATGGAGCTAACGAAGTCTTTTATAGTATCTTGTTTATTCATAGTGTTTGTTACTGTGCTGGGAGGTTTGAGGGGCTTCTTTTTTTCTCAGTCATCTTCAGTTCTGCTTATGCCCTTGGATGCGCCCTTGTGGTATTCTCCCCTTCCTTATCCTCCTCCCTCAACTCCACCTTAGTGGTCCAAAGAACAGTGACATTATCAACACAGTTTTGCCCTCATTTTGTGTTCTTATTAAAAGGCATTAATTAAAGCAAGAGAGGAGGGATGGGACAGAATTCTAGGACACTACAGGAATGGGAAGATGAAAATGCTGTGTCATAGCTAATAATCTTTTTTTTCCTGAGGCAATGAGGGTTAAATGACTTGCCCAGGGTCACACCGCTAGGAAGTGTTAAGTGTCTAAGGCCAGATTTTGGGTTTGGATTGAGATGGAAATTTGAAGATAAAACAGAAGTGTTTATTCTTTTTGCAATTAAAAAAAAATCCCATCAATCTGTGGGGAAGAGGCATTTTACAGCAGTTGGAATTACAATTGAGCACTTCAGGTTTTATTTGCATTTGAAGGCCTGCCAGCCTTTGCACCTACCCCATCCAATGAAAAGTTAATACACTGGTGTGGGTGGAACAATGGCCCTTAACCAGTGAAAAAATCAAGGCCTTATTAGATATACTACAGGAGCAACTTGACTAAGGATACCTACAATCTTCTCTATATCCTTGGAATTGCCCTGTATTTGCTATAAAAAAGAAATCTGGAAAATGTAGGATGTTGACTGATTTGAGGAAAGTGAATGAACAAATGGAAACAATGGGAACTCTTCACCTGGACTTCCATTTTTTACTCAGTTGCCTAGGGAATGGCTCCTTTGGGTTAGAGACATTCAGAATTGTTTCTATTCTATCTCTCTGGATAAGGAGGATATGAAAAGATTTGCCTTTTCAGTGGCCAGCATTAATTTAGCTGAGCCTTATAGAAGATTTTAATGGACAGTTTTGCCACAGGGAATGAAAAATAGCCCTACTATATGTCAGATTTATGTGACTGCTGTACTTACTATAGTCAGAAAAGCATTTCCAAAAGCTATGTTATTATACTACATGGATGATATGTTCGGATGTGCTCCTAAGGAGCAGATGTTAAAAGCATGCCTACAAAAGAAAGATCATAGAAACACTAATGAACTACTGATTGTATATAGCCCCAGAAAAAAAATTCAAAAGCATGCTTCTTTTCAATATTTAGGATATGAACTATAACCCAAGGTACTTACGGTACAAAAACTTTCTATAAGAACAGAGAAGTTGAATAACTTAAATGACTTTCAGAAATCAATAGGAAATATCCAATGAATGTATCCAGTATTAGGCTTAACTACCTATCAATTAAACCATTGTATGACATCTTAAGGGGAGACACTGCCTTAACTTCACCCCACCAACTTACAAAACAAGCCCAAGAGGCTCTGAAAGAGGTTGAACTGGCTGGATCCAATGTGGTTGAAAGAGTCACTCAAAAACCCTTGGAAATATCAATTTTTGCTACAAAAGAGACACCTACAGTAGTCCTTCATCAAGGGGACAATGTGATTGAGTGGGTGATTCTCCCAACATAACCAAACCAAAGCCTTATTCCTTACCCAGAACTTGTGGCTAGAATCTTGCCAAAGGCCATTAAACGAGTAATACAATTATCTGGGATAAAATTATGCTAATGTACCAATTAATGTATGCTGTGAAACCCTCCCAAAGTGTCAAATTTTACTGGCCACAGCTCCAAATTTTACACACTTTTAAAGATAATCTGGCTAATACATAATTGGCCATGGGTTTTGAAGAAAAGGTTTCTAAGATCTCTCTTAAAGGACCGATCATGTATACAGATGTGTCCAAATGTCACACTTGTGCGGTATATTCTCCTGATTTAGCTATAAAAAGAGTAGTCAGAACTTCCTTTCAGTCCACTCAGCAGAATGAGTTGTATGCAATTATGCTAATTCTTACTTATTACTCAGGAGATGTAAATACAATATTTGATTTGGCTTATTCATTAGGTGTGGTACAAAAAATTGCCACAGCCCCCCCCAAATTTGTAGCCTCTAATATATTTCAGTTTTTTAAGGAACTTCAGAAGCAAGTGAGAAACCGCCTAGGTAAGTATTATTTTCTGTATGTCCACTCTCATACTGGTCTTCCAGGACCTATTTTTTTGTGGAAACTCAAAGGCAGATCACCTTCCCACCATGTTAACCAACAGTCCCCTATTTCAGGCCACCCAAGAATCTCATCTAAATATCATCAGGCTGCATAAGCTTTACATCTGCAATTTGGAATAACAAAAGAGAAAGCTTGGAGCATAGTAAAAGCTATATAACTTTCCTCCCTTTTCACACTCCTATGCTCCCTGCAGGGAAAAACCCTCATGGTTTGAGGCCCGGTGAAATTTGGCAGATGAATATGACCCATTATAAATATTTTGACCGTCTATCTTTTATCCATGTTACCATGGACACTTTTTCAGGATTTATATTTGTACATATATAAATATATAAGGCTGAGGGAATTTTGAATAAATGGTCTCCTGTTGAACCATCTTCATGAGTTCTGCCTCTTCACTCCTCACCCTTGATCAGGACCCTGCATCAGGATCAGGTCCTGAAATCCTCCAGCTAGCTATTATGTGAACAGATATATATATATATATATATA
>JAJPUD010011080.1:42646-56808 GCA_023553655.1 Myrmecobius fasciatus | reverse complement strand
AAAGCAGCAGTCATCAAAACCATTTGGTACTGGCTAAGAAATACAGCAGTCGATCAGTGGCATAGGATAGGTTATCAGGATAATCTAGGCAATAACTTTCACAATTTAGTGTTTCATAAACCCAAAGACCCCAGCTTTTGGGATAAGTACTCACTATTCAGCAAAAACTGCAAGGAAAATTGGAAACTAGTGTGGAAGAAATTATTGCTTGACCCACAACTAACACCACATACCAAGATAAGATGTAAATGGGTTCATGATCTGGATATAAAGAGTGATACTATAAGAAAGTCTGAAAAATGTAATATAGTTTACCTCTCAGACCTGTGGAAATGGAATAAATTTATGTCCAAAGAAGATCTAGAACTCCTAAATGAACACCAGATAGATAATTTTGATTATATTCAGTTTAAAAGTTTCTGTACAAATAAAACTAATGCAGACAAGATTAGGAGGGAAGGATCAAATTGGGAAATCATCTTTACATTTAATGTTTCTGATAAAGGCCTCATTTCTAAAATATATAGAGAATTGTCTCATATATATATAAGAATTCAAGCCACTCTTCAATATATAAGTGGTCAAGGGATATGAACAGACAGTTTTCAGATGATGAAATTAAAACCATCTCTAGTCATATGAAAAGTTGCTCCAAATCAGTATTGATCAGAGAAATGCAAATTAACAAAACTCTGAGGTACCACTAAACAATTGTAAGATTGGCTAAAATGACAGGAAAAGATAATGATGACTGTTGGAGGGGATGTGGGAAAACTGGAACGCTGATACTTTGTTGGTGGAACTGTGAATGGATCCAACCATTCTGGAGAGTAATTTGGAGCTATGCTCAAAAAGTTCTCAAACTGTGCATACCCTTTGACCCAGCAGTGTTTCTATTGGGCCTATATCCTAAAGAGATCTTTGTGGAAGGAAAGGGACCCACATGTGCAAGAATGTTTGTGGCAGCCCTTTTTGTAGTGGCTAAAAACTGGAAACTGAAGAAATTCCCATCAATTGGAGAGTGGCTGAATAAATTATGGTATATAAATGTTATGGAATATTATTGCTCTGTAAGAAACCACCAGCAAGACGATTTCAGAGGGGCCTGGAGAGACTTGTATGAACTGATGCTGAGTGAAATGAGCAGAACCAGGAGATCCTTATACACAGCTACAAAAATATTAAATGATGATCAATTCTGATGGACATGGCTCTCTGCAACAAAGAATTGTCTCAAACCAGTTCCAATTGTGCACTGAAGAAAACCATATACACCCAGAGAGAGGGATATGAAATATGGACCACAACATAACATTTTCATGCTCTCTATTGAGGTTTGCTTGCATTGTTTCCTTTCTCTGATTTTCTTTTTTTTTCTTGTAGATAGGATATTTCTTGCATAATTTGTCAAGCATTTCAACATTATTAACATGTAGTGGACTTCCTGCCATCTAGGGGAGGGGAGGAGACTGGGGGTAAAATCTGTAATGGAAAGCTTTGTAAAGATCAATGCTGGGTAACTACCCATACATATGTTATACAAATAAAAAGCTTCAATAATAAAAAAAAGAAATATAGTAGTCGATTAGTGGAATAGGATAGAATCACAAGACAAACTAGGAAATAACTATAGCAATTTAGTCTTTGATAAACCCAAAGACCGCAGCTTCTGGAATAAGTATTCATTATTTGACAAAAACTGCTGGGAAAATTGAAAACTAGTGGGGAAGAAATTAGGGCTTGACCCACATCTAACACCACATACAAAGATTAGATCTAAATGGGTTCATGATCCGGATATAAAGAGTGATACTATAAGTAAATTAGAGGAACATAATATTGTTTACCTCTCAGACCTATGGAGATGGAATAAATTTGTGTCCAAAGAAGAACTGGAAATCTTAATTGAAGAACAGGTAGACAACTTTGACTATATTAAGTTAAAAAGTTTTTGTACAAACAAAACCAATGCAGTCAAGATTAGAAAGGAAGCAATAAATTGGGAAATCATCTTTACATTTAAGGGTTCTGATAAAGGTCTCATCTCTAAAATATATAGAGAATTGTCTTATATTTATAAAAATTCATCCCATTCTCCAAACGATAAATGGTCAAAGGATATGAACAGACAATTTTCAGAGGATGAAATTAAAACTATTTATAGTCATATGAAAAGGTGCTCCAAATCACTATTGATCAGAGAAATGCAAATCAAGACAACCCTGGGGTACCACTACACACCTGTCAGGTTGGCTAAAATGACAGGAAAAGTTACTGATGAATGTTGGAGGGGATATGGGAAAACTGGGACACTGATACATTGTTGGTGGAACTATGAACGGATCCAGCCATTCTGGAGAGCAACTTGGAACTATGCTCAAAAAGTTATCAAACTGGACTTCCGGGAGGCGGAGCCAAGATGGCAGAGTGAAAACATGACTCTCTGCATCCTCCTCCGATCTTCTCTCAAACCAAAAATAAAATAACCCTCTGAACTGATCTTCAAGTCAACGAATTCAGAAATACTTGGACACTGCTTTCTGAAGAACTTCATATCAGGTTTGTCTAACTCAGACAGAGGGATAAACAGTGGTGTAGGCTGGAAGTGAGGGTGGAACTCAGCTTACTGTGGCAGAAACTCCAAACTCCAAACACCTGGAGTTTATCTGAGGCACTAGGGACACTCTGCCCTGATTGGGGGCAGGTGTTCTGGCAGACTTGCCTTTTTTAAGGAGTAATCCTGATTTAGTCCTATCCCCCACTGGCCCAGCACCTTAAGTTAATTCGCCAAATTGCCCCAGGGCAAAGATTTTTTATGAGCCTTAAAGAGCTGTCCAAGCAGTCTAAAAAAAAAATGAAGAAGCAAAACAGAGCTCTCAACATAGACAGCTTTTATCAAGATAAAGAAGGAATGACCCCAGATCCTGAGGTTCCTTTAGATAAAACTCCAAAGGAAGTTATTAAGGACCATCACTGGTCCCCTTTTCAAAAGGCTTTTCTGGAAGATTGCATAAAGAACCTCATAAGAGAGTTGGAGGATAAATGGGAAAATAAATTGAAATCAGTGCAAGAAGGATAAGATGCCCTGCAAAAGAGATATGAAAAAGACACCAATTTATTGAAAAATAAAATTATTGAAGTGGAAAAAGAGTACAATGAAAAAAAAATTCAATTGGCCAGGTACAAAAGGAGCTTAAAAAGGTAACTGAAGAAAACAACACTTTAAAAATAAGAATTGAACAAATGCAAGTGAATGACTCAATAAGACTTCAAGAATCAGTCAAACAAAAACAAAAAAAATGAAAAAAAATAGAAAAAATATGAAATATCTCCTATGAAAAACAAGTGACTTGGAAAATAGATCTAGGAGAGACAATCTAAGGATTATTGGACTTCCTGAAAGGATGATGAAAAAAGAATCTAAACACTATCTTCCAGGAAATCCTGAAATAAAACTGCCCTGAGATTGTAGAATCAGAATGCAAAATCACCATTAAAAGAATTCACCAATCACCTCCTGGAAGAGACCCCAAAATTAAAACCCCAAGGAATATAGTGGCTAAATTTCAGGACTATTGCAACAAGGAAAAGATTCTGCTAGCAGCTAGAAAGAAACAATTCAAATACCGAGGATCAATAATTAGAATGACACACAGTCTGTCAGCCTCCACATTGAAGGACTGAAGAGCCTAGAACCAGATATTCCAAAAGGCAAAGGAACTTGCATTATAGCCAAGAATAACCTATCCAGCTAGAATGAGCATTATCCTCCAGGGAAGAAGATGGTCATTCAATGATACAGGTGAATTTCACCTATTTATAATGAAAAGACTAGATCTGAACAATAAATTTGACATCTAAACACAGAACTCAAGAGATGCATAAAAAGGTAAAAAGGAAAGGACTCTTGAGAACTTTATTTCTATGGGGATACTTACAGTTTGGGGGTATACATAACTAGATATTTCTTTGATAATATGAAAAAGAAAACTAGAGGGGGAAAGGTTGTCATACTGGGGAAAAGAGGGAAAAAGTGGTAAAATAAGATCTAAAAAAAAAAAGGAGGTAAAAACAAGGTAAAATCTCTTGAAGAGGCAAAGAAAACCTAATATAATTGAGAGAATGAAGGGAGGGAGATGAGCATTGTGTAAATCTTACTCTCATCAGGTTGGATTCTATAAGTATATATCAGACACTTGATTTCACATAGAAACTTGTCTGTTGCTAGAGGGAAGTGGGAGGGAAAGGAGGAAAAAGAAAGGGATAAACTATTAGAAGGGAAAATAGAAGAATCATGGGAAAGGAGTTAAAAAAAGGGGGAAGGGATCTAAAGGGCAGTGGATTGATTGGGAGAGAGGGTCATCAAAAGCAAAGTACTGAGGAGGGGGAAGGGAGAAAGGAGAAAGGAAACGGGAAAACATAACTTGGGTAAATAAGATGGCAGGAAATAAAGAATGAGTTATTCTAACTGTGAATGTGAATGGGATGAACTCTCCCATAAAGCAGAAGCGGATATCAGACTGGATTAAAAACCAGAATCCCACAATATGTTGTCTACAAGAAACACATCTAAAACATAGTGACACATATAGGATGAAGGTAAAAGGCTGGAGCAGAACCTATTATGCTTCAGGTGAACAAAAAAAGCAAGGGTAGCAATCCTTATCTCAGATCAAGTAAAAGCCAAGATAGATCTAATCAAAAGAGAAAAGGGAGGAAACTATATTTTATTAAAAGGTACCATAGATAATGTAGCAATATCAAAACTAAATATATACGCACCAAGTGCAATAGCATCCAAATTTCTAGGGGAGAAATTAAGAGAGATGCAAGAAGAAATAGACAGCCAAACGATACTAGTGGGGGATCTCAACCTTACTCTCTCAGAATTAGATAAATCAAACCACAAAATAAACAAGAAAGAAACTAGGGAGATAAACCAATTGTTAGAATAGTTAGGTATGATAGATCTATGGAGAAAGTTGAATGGAGACAGTAGGGAGATTACTTTTTTCTCAGCAGTCCATGGAACCTATACAAAAATTGGCCATGTGTTAGGGCATAAAAACCTCAAAATAAAATGCAGAAAGGCAGAAATAGTAAATGCATCTTTTTCAGATCATGATGCAATAAAAATCACATGCAATATAAGGCCAGGAGAAAATAAACCAAAAGTTTATTTATTTATTTATTTTGCTTTTTGCTGAGGCAATTGGGGTTGAGTGACTTGCCTAGGGTCACACAGCTAGGAAGTGTCTGAGACCAGATTTGAACTCAGGTCCTCCTGACTTCAGGGCTGGTGCTCTAACCACTGCGCCACCTAGCTGCCCCGAAAATAAACCAAAATTTAAGAGGAAATTAAATAATATAATCCTGAAGAATGAATGGGTGAAAGAGCAAATCATAGACAATCAATAATCATCCAGGAGAATGACAATAAGGAAACAACATACCAAAATTTGTGGGATACGACCAAAGCTGTTATAAGGGGCAATTTTATATCTCTAGATGCTTATGTGCATAAAATAGAGAAAAAAAAGATCAATGAATTGGGCTTATTATTAAAAAAATACTAGAAAAAGAACAAATTAACAACCCTCAATTAAATACCAAATTGGAAATTCTAAAAATAAAAGGAGAAATCAATAAAATTGAAAATAAGAAAACTATTGAATTAATAAATAATACTAAGAGTTGGTTCTATGAAAAAACCAACAAAATAGATAAGCCTTTAGTTAATTTAATAAGAAAAAGAAAGAGGAAAATGAAATTGATAGTCTCAAAGAATGGTAAGGGAGAACTTTCCTCCAATGAAGAGGAAATTAGAGTAATAATTAGAAGCTTCTTTCCCAACTTTATGCCAGTAAATTTTATAATCTAAATGAAATAGAAGAATATCTACAAAAATACAGATTGCCCAGGTTAACAGAAGAGGATATAAATTATTTAAATAGCCCCATATCAGAAAAAGAAATAGAACAAGCTATTAACCAGCTCCCTAAGAAAAAATCTCCAGGGCCAGATGGATTTACATGTGAATTCTACCAAACATTCAAAGAACAATTAATTCCAATACTATACAAACTATTTGAGAAAATAGGGACAGAAGGTATACTGGCAAATTCTTTCTATGAGACCGATATGGTGCTGATAGCTAAACTAGGTAGGGTGAAAACAGAGAAAGGAAACTGTAGGCCAATTTCCCTAATTAATATTGATGCAAAAATTTTAAATAAGATATTAGCAATGAGATTACAGAAAGTCATCCCCAGGATAGTACACTATGACCAAGTAGGATTTATACCAGGGATGCAGGGCTGGTTCAATATTAGGAAAACTCTCAGCATAATTAATTATATTAATAACCAAACTATCAAAAACCATATGATTATCTCAATAGATGCAGAAAAAGCATTTGATAAAATCCAACACCCCTTCCTATTAAAAACCCTAGAGAATATAGGAATAAATGGGCTTTTCCTTAAAATGATCAGTAGCATCTATTTAAA
Source organism: Myrmecobius fasciatus (assembly GCA_023553655.1). Lineage (NCBI taxonomy): Eukaryota > Metazoa > Chordata > Mammalia > Dasyuromorphia > Myrmecobiidae > Myrmecobius > Myrmecobius fasciatus. The sequence continues at coordinate 50,299 of JAJPUD010011080.1, read as the reverse complement.
ATCATCAGCAAGCATCATATATAATGGAGACAAACTAAAATCATTCCCAATAAGATAAGGAGTGAAACAAAGCTGTCCACTCTCACCATTACTATTTAATATTGTATTAGAAATGATAGCTTTAGCAATAAGAGAAGAAAAAGAGATAAAAGGAATCAGAGTAGGTAATGAAGAAACCAAATTATCACTCTTGGCAGATGACATGATGGTATACTTAGAGAACCCTAGAGACTCAACTAAAAAACTACTAGAAACAATTCACAACTTGAGCAAAGTTGCAGGATTCAAAATTAATCCACATAAATCATCAGCATTTTTATATATTACCAACAAAGTTCAGCAAAAAGAGATACAAAAAGAAATTCCATTTCAAATAACAGATGATAGGATAAAATATTTGGGAATCTATCTGCCAAGGAAAAGTCAGAAACTATAGGAACTAAACTACAAAATACTTTCCACACAAATAAAATCAGACCTAATCAATTGGAAAAATATTAAGTGCTCATGGGTAGGCAGAGCAAACATAATAAAAATGACAATACTACCCAATCTAATCTACTTATTTAGTGCCATACCAATCAAACTCCCAAGAAATTATTTTACAGATCTAGAAAAAATAGTAGCAAAGTTCATTTGGAAGAACAAAAGGTCAAGGATTTCAAGGGGATTAATGAAAAAAAAAAGGCAGATGAAGGTGGACTTGCTGTACCGGATCTAAATGTATATTATAAAGCAGTGGTCATCAAAACTAATTTCAATATTAGGGAAACTATTAGCATAATTGACCATATCAATGACTAAACTAACATAAATCACATAAGTATCTCAATTGATGCAGAAAAAGCATTTCACAAAATATAATAACCAATCTTATTAACAATACCCCTAGAGAATATAGGAATAAATGGAGTTTTCCTTAAAAGGATAAATAACATCTACCTAAAACCATTACCAAACATGATATGTAATGGGGATAAAGTAGTAGCCTTCCCAGTAAAAGCAAGAATGAAACAAGATTGCCTATTACTTGTACTATTCAGTATTATGTTAGAAACTTTAGCTTTGGCAATAAGTAAAGAAAAAGAAATTGAAGCAACTAAAGTAGATAATAAAGAAACAAATCAACATTTTTTGTAGATGATATGATGGTATACTTAGATAATTCTAGAGAATCAACTAAAAAGCTACTAGAAACAACTTCAGCAAAGTTGCAGGATATAAAATAAACCCATATGAATTATTGGTATTTCTATATTGCCAATAAAATCCAACAGTGAGAAATAGAAAGAGAATCTCACTTAAAATAATTGTACATAATAGAAAATATTTGAAAGTCTACCTTACAAGAGAAAGGCAGGAACGATATGAACACCATTACAAAATACTTTTTGCACAAATAAAGTTATATGTAAACAATTAGAAGAATATCAATTGGTCATGGATAGACCATGCTAATATAAAATGAGAATTTTACCTAAATTAATCTACTTAATCTTGCCATACCAGTCAAACTGCCAAGAAATTACTTTATAGAGCTAAAAAAAATAACAACAAAATTCACCTGGAAGAACAAAAAGTCAAGAATTTTAAGGGAATTAATGAAAAAAAAAAATGGAAAGGAAGGTAGTCTAGCTGCACCAGACCTAATACTATATTATAAAGCACCAATCATCAAAAGCATTTAGTACTGACTAAAAAAAATAGAGCATTTGATCAGTGGAAGGGGTTAGATTCACAAGATACAATTGTGAAAGACTATAGTAATCTAGTGTTTGATAAATCTGAGGACTTCATCTTCTAAGATAAGAAGTTACTATTTGACAAAAATTGCTGGGAAAACTAGGAAATAATATGGTATTTACTAGGCATTAACTGCTATCTAACACCCTAATACCAAGATAAATTTGAAATGGGTTCATAATTTAGACATAAAGGGTGATACTATAAGCAAATTATAAGAACAAGAAATAGTCCAAAAGAAGAAAATTATGGTCAAAGAAGAACTAGAGAACATTATTAAATGAAAAAGGGATAATTTTGATTACATTAAATTAAAAAGGTTTTATACAAGCAAAACCAATGCAACCAAGCAGAAAGGGAAGCAGAAAGATGGTAAAAAATTTATATCCAGTGTTTCTGATAAAGGCCTCGTTTCCAAAATATATACAAAATTGACATACATTTGTAAGAATACAAGACATTTTTAATTGATAAATGGTCAGTTGATATCAATAGATAATTTCAGAAGATGAAATTAAAGCCATTTTAAGTCATATGAAAAAAATGCTCTGAATCACTATTGATTAGAGAAATACAAATTACACATATCAGATTGGCTAATATGACAGGAAAAGGTAATGATGAATATTAGAGGGAATGTGGGAAAATTGGGAAACTAATACATTCGTGGTGGTAGTGTGAACTGATGCAAACTTTCTGGAGAACAATGTGAAACTATACCCAAAGGGCTCTCATACTGTGCATATCCTTTGATCCAGCAGTATCTCTAGTAGGTCTGTATCCTAAGGAGATCATAAAAAAAGGGAAAAAAGATAACATATGTGAAAATGTTTGTAGTAGCTATTTTTGTAGTGGCAAGGAAGTAGAAAATAAGTGGATGTCATCAATTGGTGAATGACTGGATAAGTTATGGTATATTAATATAATGTATTATTATTTTTTCTATAAGAAATAGCAAGCAGGTGGATTTCTGAAAAGCTTGGAAAGATTTACATGAACTGATGTTTAATGAAGGGAATAGAACCAGGAGAACATTATACACACCAAAACTATGCGATCAATTGTGATGGATTTGACTATTCTCAACAATGGAGTGATTTGAGCTAAATCCAATGGGTTGTGATAGAAAGAGCCCTCAGCAACTGGAGAGAGAACTATGAAGAATGAATATGGATCAAAGCATGGTATTTTCATCTTTGTTGTTTGTTTCCTTTTTTCTTTCTCATATTTTCCCTCCATTTTTGATCTGATTTTTCATGGATAATTGTGCATGTTTAATCTATGTTGGATTTCTTGCTGTCTAGGGGAAAGGAAATGGGAGAAGAGAAGGAGAAAAATTTGGAACACAAGGTTTTACAAAGGTGAATGTTGAAAACTATGCATGTTTTGGGGAGAATAAAAAGATATTAAAATTTTGAAAAGGGAAAAAAGAAAGAAAGTATATTGAAGGAAAAAATAAATCCATGAAATTTGATGGAAAAAAATAAAAATACCACCTTGGTGGTTGATGTCACAACTTGGATTTCTGTGTAAATATGGTAGCTGTGGAGACATGATGATTTTGTTATGGCAAATAATTCAGCTAAGAATTCTACCACAGTCCGCCAACTGGTGTGAGGCTGTAATAAAAGTTGACATGAACAAAAGACTTGCTTAAGAGTAAAAGATCCTTTAAGCTAAGATGATCATATCAGTGCTGCTCATCTCAAGGAATAACTAGGCTTCCAGATTGTTTTCAGTAATTCACTTTTTCTCTTATTCCACTCCTTGCTACTAAGACCTGGGAGTTTTTTTTTTTTCAGCCCTCATCATTTTCATTCCTCTGTATTTATCACACACATCTTTTTTGTTTTCTTACAGAATAGCAAATCTTCCATTATTTTAATGGACCACATATTGTTTAGCTATTTCCTCAATCGATGGGCATTTACGTTGTTTCCACTTTTCAGCTATCATAAAATGTGCTGATATAAAAATTTGGGAGCATGTAAAAGCTTTTTTCTTATAAATTCTTTCTTTGGGGTGTAAAGTGTGTGTGTGTGTGTGTGTGTGTGTGTGTGTGTGTGTGTGTGTGTGTATGTATCTTGGACGTCAAACATTTATCAGAGAAACAATGCAAAATTATTTTTTCCACTTTTTTCCCCCAGATCGCTAAAATAGTCATGCTTTTCAAGCCAGAGACTTCATATTTTGACTACATTGAATTTTTTTTTTCAGTTTTAACTTCCTTCTTCTGATGTGAATATTTTACTTCTTCAATTATTTTATTACTTTTCAAGTGGCCGTCTTTCTATTGACTTTCTTTTGCTTACTCTGGATCTTCTTTTTTTTGTTATTCCCTTTCCCTACAACTGTTACTTAGTTTAGTTTAATTTTTTAAAGTAAAGTTAGATTTTTAATTATGGGTAAAATACTTTTTAACATTCATTTCTTAAAGTTTTGAGTTCTAAATTCTGTCTTCCTTTCCTCATCCCTGAGAATTAAAGCAATTTGATATAAATTATACATGTGCATTCATGCAAAACATATTTCTGTATGTAATCAAAGTTGTTTATTTTACCTTTCATAATGTTCTGTTGTTCATTGATCATAAATTCCCCCCTTCTCCAAAGATCTGATAAGTAAATTATCCCTTGGTCTCCTAATTTGTTTATGATATCATCCTTTATGCCCAAATGTGTTAAATAGATACACCATATAAAAATAAGGTCAAAATAGATATGTAAGAGACGTAGGTCTATGCCAAGTTTCTGACATATTATTTTCCAGTTTCCACAGAAATTTTTGTCACACAGTGAGTTATCATTCCCAAAGCTGGATTTGGGGGTTTACCAAATTATAGATTGCTATAGGCCTCACTTAAGTGTCATGTGTATCTAATCTATTGCACTATTCACCACTCTTTCTTACCCATTACTAAGTGGTTTTGATCACTGCTGCTTTATAATATAGTTTTAGGTTTGGTACTGCTAAGAAACTATCCTTTGTATTTTTTTCATTAATTTCCTTGATATTCTTGAACTTATTTTCTTCCAGATGATTTTTTTTATTTTGTCTAGTTACATAAAATAATGTTTTGGCAGTGTGATTGGTATGGCATTGAACAATATCATTTTCTAAAGCTAATTGGAGTCTAGTTCACTGATATTAATGGGAAGCATACTGATAAGAGCATGTAAGTGGCAGTACTGGAAATATAACTCCTCAGAGTTTTTCCTCAAACCCTGATTAGCAGTAGTCAACAGTCCTCTGAAAAATCCAAACATGAGACTAGCAGATTTACTTCACTAGGAACAATGATCTTGAGGAAACTTGTCAGCTAAACTCTATAAGAAGACTTGCCTGACATTATGTACAATATATGGTCATACAAATAAACTTTCACAGTAAAAAAATTTGGGTTTCTTATTTATAGTAGAATTGTCATACAATTGAAAATTCTGTTTTGCATTTCTGTATTCACAGAACTATTCTTTAAAAGAAGCAAGAGAAGTAGAATCTCAATGAAAAAGCCTTTCTTCTTTTTTAGAATGCTATAATTTTTTTTTCTTGAGGTTTTCATTCTCATATTATACCATATTATATCAGGCAATTATGTACTGTGAAAATGCTTCTCCTTATTCCTTTGGCTTAAGAGAAAGCAGAATAAAATTGGGTCATATAAACTAGGGAATCTTTTCAATATTAAAACAAAGGTCAAGAGAGTACTCGAGATCATTGCACAAGTGTCCTAAATTCCTGACACAGAACCTTGGAGCTTCACTGAAATGATTTGACTTTTGAAGAACAGCTTTAATCATAATTGGGGAAATAACAGTGATTTTTCATAAAGGCTCTTCAGTGACGATTAGAAGAATTCATTTCTCTCTTTAAAAATTATTCTTGGTCCCACTGCTTTTGAAATGTTATCAGTATCAGAATATTATTTCTAAGTACTGAATACTTATAGCCGTCTTTCAAGAATTTTGTACTATACAGTCACTTAAAGATATTTTATCTTCAAGGATTACTTCTTAATTGGTTTTATTTCCCCCAACATACATGTTATTTCCTTACTGCCCCAAATGATTGTTGACCTAAAAAAATTATTTCTTCTCAAGCATGTTAGTGTATCTATTTGTCTGTTGATCTATCTATGAAGCCATCTATGATTTTCTGTGTACCTAACAATGTGGTGCAAGGGTAAAAAGAAGTGTTAAATTTGGAATCAAAGGATGTGTCTGTCACAATGTATGATATATGATCATACAAATGCATATGAATTTCACATAAAAATGTTGGGTTTCTTATTTATATATGAATTTTCTTATACACTTGGAAACTTTGCTTTTCTACTTCTGTATTCCCAAATTTGCAATGGTGATTTGAATCATGATTACAATTTTCTTCTTTAATGACTTTGGGCTAATTATTTACTTTCAATTTCATTTTTCTCACCTATAAAGTGAATGCGTAAGATTAGTCACCTTTAAGGTTTCTTCCTATTCTAATTCTATGATCCCGTTCACGTAATTATATAAAAAAAGATATTTTAGGGAAAAGAAATATAGCAAATGGAATAGTGGGTTCATTCAGATTTCCACAACTACATGATGTGCATGTAAAAAAAAATCAGACAAAAATATAACCAGTTACATATTGGTGAGAATTTAAGAATCAGCTTTCTAAAAATTCATGATACAAGTATAAGTTTAATCTGCATTATTAACATTTTATCAATTATTTTCATAAGTCTGGATAGCCAACAAAACAATAAATCAGTCACAATTTTATACTGTTTATCAATTCCTCAAGTGTAAATCCAATGACAATTTAACAATTGATCCAAGGATCTGGAATAAACTGCTGATATTAAAAATTATTTACAATGATACATAATATATTTAAATTTATAGCTCGTCAAAAATATTCAATATAAATTCATGAACAAACCATCAAAATTTCCAAACACTGCCTGATAAATAGTGGAAATAGTGATACATTAAGATATAGGAGATTCAGACTTCTCTCTCAAGCTACAATCTTGACTAAATTTTCTTTTTCAGAGATTCAATTTATGTTCTCTTAAATGAGAAATTTAAACTAAATTATTTCTAAAACCTTTTCAACTCTAACTTTAGAGCTGCTATTCAATTGAGAAAACCAGTTTTCATTATTCAGCCATGTATGATCCCTTTCTTTCCATAATGTAGGATCATAATTTTAGAGAGATAAGAAATTGTAGGAATCCCTTAGACCAAGTTCTTTATTTTATAGATGAGAAAAATGAGACCAAAATTGATCAAAGTGATCTCATGGTCACAGAGTTGGATTTTAATACATATTCACTTATGCTAAATCAAGTGTTCTTGCCATTGTGTCATACTTTTAGCAATTCTTCCAGGTAATCAAAAGCTGACACAAATTGTAGGTAGAAGATGATATGGTTCTAACTATCAAGGTCATATCAGAATTTGCTTTCAGTCTCAACTATACTCTAAATCACATTGATCTCCAGTAATTTATTCTGTGAAACAAAGATAAGGATATGACTAAGTTGGGTCTTATAAAAAGTGTATGACTAGAAGATAACCACTAAGTCATATTCAAAAGATCAAAAAGAAAAAATAAATGAAGAAACTATTATAAATCTTTTAATTGTATTGCATGAAATCTTGAATTGGATCCACCTGACAATAGCTCAAAAAAAAGGTATTGTCATTGTAGCTGTTTTATTTTGTTTTAAAGGCAGAAAAACAGATTCTCGGTAATTTTAAAACTTTCTTTTTTCTTCCCTCCTCTTCTTTCCTTCCTTGCTTCTTTCCGTCCCTTCCTTCCTTCTTTGTTTTTGTTCTTTTTCTTCTTTCTTTTGTTTCTTTCCTCTTTTCTTCCTTCCTTCCTTCCTTCCTTCCTTCCTTCCTTCCTTCCTTC